>PVJD01001621.1:0-253063 GCA_004026545.1 Mormoops blainvillei
AAAAAAAATGTTGGCTGTCTACATATAATCACTGACTAAGTTGTTTTGGTCCAAATCTTTATTTTTGGCAAACCACTACCTACACCAGAAGAATAAAATAACAATCACCCAGTGAGGAAGCAAATAGCTTCCTAGGGAGGAAGTTGGCATGTAAAGGAAAAGTGACAACAAATTCTACAATGGACCAGAATAACAACCGCAGAGTAAACGTCTTCACATTCTTTGGACACAGACTCACAGAACTCCGTGAACCTAGAAGATCGTATTTTCACATTTATAGTCATACAAAGCATTCATCCAAGGAACACAGACTTTTATAAGAGCATTTTGCAATAGCACTTTTATAGATGGCATTAGAAGAGGCAGTTAGGAAAGTTATAGTACTACAATGTGTACAGATTTCTGAAATAGTACAAAAAAAATAAAAAAATGATCCACTACCACAAAAAACTTTTCCTGTTCAGGTATATCAAGCCTTAGAACCTGATGAAAATCGGCAGCTCTCCAGCCTGGATGGACATAATCATCACGTGTGCGGATTTAACCAGTGCAGGCGTCTTTTTCTCATGTCCAGATATTAATGATTTACTTGATTCAATGTGGGGTCCAGACACTGGTTTTTCTTTTTATCACCTTGTGATTCTAATGTATAGCCAGGGTTGAAAATCAGTGAGTTCTGTAATCAGGGTGAAAAGAGAGTACTGTCATCAAACTTGATTCTACGTAGCTGAAGAGAGAAAGAGGACATTCTAGCGTTGCTCAGTGGCCACAGGAGAGCTGATGGAGGTGGTGGTAACAGAGCTGTTGCCTGTTTGTACTTGCATTTGGGGAAGAGGCAGCTTAAAATTACATAGCTACACTGGCTGTGAGATTAGACACCTATTCCACCCTCAATGGATAAACAGGAGTATAAATGCATTTCTATGGGGAAAATAGAAATTGTAAGCTTAAATAAATCTGGCAGAGAGTTTTAGGGAATACATACAGAGGCAAATTTACTAAATATAAAATTTAGGAGATCAGTGGAGCAAAAGATTAGACAGCAGCAATGTGAGGAAAAAACATGAAAAGCTCACCAGAATGGCACTTTTACTTTCTGTTTTGCCCTGTGTACTCCTCACAATAATGATGATTTACTGACTAATCAAGTTGCAAAGACCATTAATAAATGATATTCATTTTCTCAACAACCATGGAAATGGGTATAGTTGTGGTTGTCTTTCTCTCATTGCCCGATTGTGAATGTTTATGCTAGTTGATTATCATAGAAGACAGTAAACAAATAGCATAATGAAATCTCTCCCAATTTACCTAAAATCTAGGGTCACAGTTACCTGTGTCTCCATCTTTTGCTTTTTAGCTCATTTTTTTAATGTGCTTTTGTGCTAAGGAGACTTAACAATGCTTGTTTACTTTTAGCCAGAATATTTAACTTCACACAATGCAGACTCTATAGCTACAATATAAACTCACACAGTGCAAATCTTCCATCGCCTTTGCTTATGATCTAGAATACAACACTGATCTCACTTTCCATACCACACAAATTTATATCTTCTCATTTTTATTTCAATTACATACTCTTTTATTATCTAAAACACAGGATCAGATGGAGCAGCGATTTTAAACATTTTTTACCTCATGGCATACATAAACTAAATACATTTTTGGTGCCATGGGATTACTAAAATCCCATGTCTGGAACCAAAAATATATTTTTTGCCAACCTGACAAAAACATAGGCATACTTTTGATTCCTTCACACCAGAGCTATTGTGCTGGTTGTTGTCATTTTTTTTTACTTGACAATCTAAGGGAAAAAGAGATCAGTGCCCCTGACTAAATATTGCATATTTTAAAAATTGTTGTGGCACACCAGTTGAAAATCGCTGAGCTAGAATAAGGTGGATGGTGTAGATAAAATAATGTTTATGAAACTGATTACATTAGTGTTGATGTGAGCGAATTAAAAGAATATATGTTATGCTTCTACCACATTCCAGGTATTATGTGTCATAAGTGGTTCTCAGGCTTTAGTGTATATCAGGGCTACCTGGAAGGCTTGTTAATACACAGATTTCTGAGCCACTCTCCCAGGACTTCTAAGTGGGTAAGTGTGCAGTGAGTTCAGGAATTTGTATAAAATTCTATATAATGGTTTGCTACTACAAATCTCTTCCTTACTCCATGTTCAGTAATATCCTCCTGGTAGATTGAAATTGGTCCTGCTAGAAGCATTTATAACCCATAAATTCACAAATGCTACAAATCAGGGATTCTCTCCCCACTCCTTCCCTCCCTTTCTCTCCCACGAACAAGTTTTTAAACATATCCCAGCAGACCACTGGGGCCACTGATATTTTTTAAAACCTAATTTCTGGTTCACACATTTAATTAGTGTTGAGAACCAATGATGTATGCATGAAGTTCTAGTAAGAAAGAAAAACGAATACAAATACATTGTACTTGGTGTGGTAATATCAAATGTTATTTATAATTGGGGGAAAGAGTATTTGTAATCTTTGGAGGGGAAAACTAATGGAGTAAGTTTGGTTTGAGCTTAGATTTGAATGCTGTGTAGGACTTAGAAAGGCACAAAGAACATTTGGAGAGAAAGGTAATTTCTGTTGAGAACAATGAATAGCAAGGGGACATGTTCGGGGAACACATTAATTTCAGATTAATTACATCAAAACCAATATACATTATTGAAATTACAGTACTTGCTTAAATTCCTTCCCATTAGAAAATAGGTTACATAAGGATAAGGATTTTGCCTGCCATGGTATATATAGCTGCTAATAGAGTATCTGTATATAGTAGGTACACAATCTCTGTGTATGAATGAATGAATGCTCATCTAAATGGCTTAAGACTGAACTTGAACTAAAAAGGAGTTATTATTCAGAGAAACTGAATCTATAATATGGAATTGTGCGCTTAATTTTTCTCAACTGGACAATAAAACCTACAGTTACCTGTGAAAAAGAGTTGGCAGTTAGAGGTACCTGAGAAAAAACAAAGATTTGTGGAAAAAGAATGAACAATGATTTTTTGGAGAAAATATAGGAGTCAAGATTTAAGTTTAAGACACCATAAAATCTGGCATTTTTATGAAAAAAAATGTGTGAAGACCAATGAAAATGATAAACTTCCTATTTTTTTTAATTTTAAAATACTTATTGGACCCTACCTACAATTTAGAATACAAATAGGGTTATTCAAGATAGATATCATTAATACAAGTTGAGAAAATGATGAATGTTACTTAATTTATAACAATAATTAGAAAGTTAGCTCTCTATCTTTAATTTACTAAGAAGCATCTTGAATATGTAATCTACTTGAATATGTAATGAAACCTTCCAAGACAGAAAGCACCAAGTCCAGATGGGTTCACTGGTAAATTATACCAAATATTTAGGGAAGAAATTATATCAATTCCCTAAAATCTCTTCCAGAAGATAAAAGCAGGGGGAACACTTCTGAACTCATTCTACGAAACCAGCATTACCCTAATAACAGTACCAGACAAATTTTACATTTACTACAGACCAATGTCTCTTTTGAACATAGATGTAAAAATTCTTAACAAAATATTAGCAAATCAAATTACACAATGACCATGTGAGACTTACTACAGGTATGCAAGGCTCATTTAATGTTCAAAAGTAAATTTATGTAATTCATCACATCAGCAGGCTAAAGAATCAAAATCACATGATCATATCAATTGATACAGAAAAATAAGTTAACAAATCCACCACGCGTTCATGTCAAAAATTCTCAGTAAACTAGGAATAGAGGGTAACTTTCTCAACTTGGTAAGGTAAATCTACAAAAATCCTATGGCTAACATCATAATTAATAGTAAGAAACTCATAGCTTTCCTACCATGATCAGGAAGAAGGCAAAGATGTCTCCTCTCACCAATGCTTTTCAACATCATACTGGAAATCCCAGCTATTACAATAAGACAAGAAAAGGAAATAAAAGGTATACAGACTGGGAATGAAAAAATAAAATTATTGTTGTCCACAGATGACATAATTGTTTACGTAGGATACCTGAAAAAATTACCAAAAAAAAAATCATTTGTAATTTATAAGTGATTATAGAAAAGTTGTAACATACAACTTTATAGAAAAAAAATCAATTACTATACCATATTTTTAAAGAACAACTAAATCTAGTTTTAAATAAATATGTCTAAATAAAAAAAATTAAAAGTATTCATTTTAAAGTAATTTTATGTCAAAATTCATTGAGATGTCTATGAAAATGGAAAATTATAGATCGATCTCACTTGTGAGAATAAATGTGAAATTCTAAACATAATGCTAATAAACTGAATTTAGTAATGGACAATTAACAATATGTCACAGCTAAGTTGTGTTTATCTTGGCATTTCAATGATATTTAACATTAGAAATTTAATATAATTGATTATAGTAAGTGATTATTGAAGAATAACCTCATAATTAGTTCAACATTAAAAATAATTGTTAAAATCAATATTCACATTTAAAATTTAGTAAACTAAAAACTGAAAGTGTATTTAAATAAAAAATGAACATCTACTAAAACTCTATACATGTCATACATATAGGTGAAATGTTAGGATAATTTATTTTAAAATCAGAAATATACAAGGGTATTACCTATCACTTTTCTAGCTCAACAGTGCATTAGAAACTTGATAAATGGGAGAAGTGTATTGAAAATATATATATCAACCTACAAAAAACTCATTGATATATTGGCTAAATAAACAGATTATAGGAAATATAGTAATATGCTTATAAAATTTTAAATGCTACAAAATCATATTATTATTTAACATGTTACATACATATGAAAGTTAACACAGAAAGGTCATCATAATAAACACAAACACTAATGCAACTGGAGAGAGAAGAGTGGAATTAAAAAGATGAAATTATAGATATTTTTTAATGTAGAAATCAAAATTCTAACATTATTTTCATTTTGCATACCTCTGGGTATATGTCCAATATATCTAGAAATCCATCTGCATCCTCTTTCTCATTATGCATTGCCTTGTTAATACTATAGAAATAACTAATGTCCTTAGGCAAATTAGGTGGCTCTCCTGTCATAGCGAATTGACACCACTATCTCCCTCGTGAAACTGGAAAGGCTGTATCTGCATTGTCCAACAGAATGTGTTGAAAGTAATGTTATTCCAGTTTGGATCTTTGTTCTTCAGAAGCTGGCAGCTTCCACTTCATGCCGCTGGAAGCCTCAAACAGACTATAATAAATCTGACTATGCGGAGACTGCTGTGCTAGAGAAAACACACGTAAGCACTCTGATAGACAGTCCCAGGTGGGCTAAGCCTTCCAAGTGTCTGTGCCAAGAACCTCGACTTTCAGTGAAGCCATCTGGTTCTCTTCAGGCCAACCATTCACCAGTTAAGCACACCAAATGATCACAGCAAACTCCATACAGAGCAGAAGAATAACCCACCTGACTCCTCCAAGGATTCCTGGTCCTCAAAAATCAAGTTAAAATAAAATGGTTGTTGTTTTCAAGTCACAAAATAAAGGAGGAGTTTAATAGATAACTGCAAAAGTCTTTTGAAAATGCTTGTAAGTATCTATCTGTTTATAAATATTCACTTATAAGGCATAAAAGAGTTTTTTCCAGTGTCCTGTAGATGATCCTTTCATGCCAAAAAACAAGGTGATATTTTGGATTCTTTTAACAGGAATTACTTGCTAGAAAACATTTTTGCCCTCTCCCATTATATTTTTCCTGTATTTCATTCATGAGTCTTTGACAACAAACTAATTTCACCAGTGTCTCTTATATGGGTCCCATGAAACTTTTCAGTTCTTTGTATTTGTATGATTAACTTCATGTATTTTTATTATTAACCACAGGCTGCACTGTCTTCATACATCCTTAAAGCATTTAAAAAAAAAATGGGCATGGTTCTGAAGTTGATATGGGATGTATAGAAACCTGCAAATGCAAAGCCCCTAAACAGAAACAAGTTCAGTGTGAAGAACAAATGAAACATAAAAAGCATGAGGGTTTGTGGGAATGGAAGACAAAGACACAGGACAAAGTTGCATGTTGAGCATGTTAAAGGAGTTTGCATTTTATGAAAAGCATTGGAGAATCTTTGGGAGGTGCAAAGCAGGAGCATGCTGATTTCTGTTTCATAATGATCCCTCTGGTCCGTAAGGAGGTTTTTCCACTTCCTCGTTGCCAGCAACGGTTCCTAGAGCTTAATCTAGCTCTCATTTTGCCCAGCCTCATCTTGTTTGGACTCTCTGATTATCTCTACTTGCCTGTAAGGCTCTAATCATCTTCTTTATCATCATCAGAAAGCTGTGCACTCAAACTGGTATTTTAGTATATTATGCTTGATTATAAATAAGGTTGGAACAAAATAGCTACACTTTGATGTTCATTTGATTTTAATCTAAAATGCCACTTCGATATTTAGCTTGTGTTATATTCTAATTCTTCCTGCAGGGGTGAATGATTTCCCCAATCCTCAAATCTAGCTGTCCCCAGGCATTAAAACATTTCCCCATACAACCTATATTTGGTACCTTAAACTGTTAGTCCTTGGCAAGGACAAACATGATTTACAGTTTTCTTTTATTTCTCAAAGGTGGAACAATTGATAGGAATAAACTAGGTGCTACGTGTCCCAACCTTCATAATAGAGCCAAAGCTTACAGACCTTACAGGAGGTCTTTTTATCTATGGCATTAATGAAATTGTTAGCTCTAAGGGAAAAAGGAAAATGTAAAGGTTCTATAATTTTTAAAAATCAGCCATTGGTTTCAAATAAAAATTAATCTAAAAAGTTAAATTTTGAAAATTAAACCCAAAAATATAAATTCATAATGAGTAAGGTATGCTCTAAAGAATAGAAAACCTTTCATGTCAATGCACATATATGGCAACAAGCACATTCAACATTTTAAAAAATCATCTTCCTTTTTATTTAGTGGAGTAACTTGCTAGAATGCACAAAACACACACCCACATACACCACTCACACATGCACACATGCACACATCAACAAAGGCACAGGCCTCCATTGACTGAATGGTTGAAAGTTGTGTGATTATCTGAGAATTGCACAGATAGAATAAATCACCTTGCAGCCACTTAAAATAAATAAAGCACTTAAAAATGTCACCAGTACCCTCGCTGTCCATAGAAAATGGTATATTGTTTTATGAGGCTATTATTAAAGGAAATTTGCTTGATCCTTAGGCAGGGACAGAGAAGGATGGAAGATTAAGTCCATGAAGAATTGGATGCTAGACATTACCTAACCTTGTCCTCCTGAACCAATGTGCTACATGGTATATGACCATAAATGGTAATCAAATTACCTGACCACTATAATCTTGAGATTATGTTCTTGAGAATGTAAACAGGGGACCTCCTAGCAGAGAGCAGGGGAATCATCCTCTCACTAAGAGCCACAGGGGAGAGTGCAGGGACCTGGACATGGGGCACATTGTCATAGCATGGTTTCATACTGTATCAGCAAGTTTGCACAGGGACGCCATGTGATTCAGGGAAGAGTCCAGCTATACTGTACTTGGACATGGATGTCAGGTTGATGCTATTGAATTATGGAAAACTTCAATATTACCAGACCATTTAGAAAAAAGGAATGAGCTCGGAGGGGTGTTATTGAATATCCTACTAATGAGGCAGTAGGAACTCAAAAAAAAAATGTTTGAAAGTATTAAATGCCTGTGACCAAATATTCATGCTGATTTGGGAAAGCAGTTTACACAAGCTACATCAGAAGAGAAGCTCTGAATAAAAAGGAAGATGAAAAAAGAAAAATACAATGCTGTCCTCTGTATGATCTAAATATATCCCTATATAAAGCAATCAAGAAAGGGCTTAAAGTACTACAAGGTTAAAAGAAACTTCCCAATGAAAATATTATTTTTAAAGACTCGTTACAATAAGAGCAAGTTGACACAAATAGGCTTCCCTCTTTCCCTCCATTATTATGTGTCATATTTGTCAATAAAATATATGTTCAGGACTAATGTGTAATTTTTTTTTATAATTACTCAGAAAAAGTATAATATAGCTTCCTATAATTAGTGGAAACAAACTCCACTTAAATTATAAAAGTAGCATTTATTTAGTGCTTACCAACACCAGATATAAGTTAAGTGCTTCAGTAAGTTAATTTATTCCTCTCGCAAAACGTTTATGATTATCCCACCTGAGTTGATAATACTGAGTTAGTATGCACATATTAAGTACAAAGGGTAGGGTTTGAACTCAGCCAGGCTGTCTCACCTTTCCTACCCTTTGTTAAACATAATCAGATATACAGAGAGTCAAAATGAGTTGCCTTTCACTAATTTTATGACCACTGAGTGTTTATGAGGAATTGTTTAGCTCTATCCTTAATAATAATTCCAGAATAGAAATTATATTATTCACTATTTCAGCTGATGACAGAAAAATTTCATAATTAAATACAGGCATCATCTACCTTCTCTTCCTACACCATCATGGGTAATCGATAGACTAATTTCATTTATTCTACTTTCTAAAAATTCTCACATGAATTCAATATTTTTCATTCTTATCCTTCTAATTCAAACCTTTGAAATCTCCTGTCATGACCACTGGCACTGCTTTTTAAGAATTTCAATACACTGCTTTTTACCCTCTGAGTATCCAAATTTCATACAATTCTCAATATTTTTTCTAAAAACCATATTTTAGATTAATTCTACCTAAAAGTATTTATGGTTTCCCATTCCATGCAGAAGACCCTCATCACAATTGAGAGTGGTGGCACATTCTCTTCAGTTTATTTCCTTTATTCACAGTAATAATGCTCTACATAGTCTCCTTGAACACTGCATTTGAGAACGAAGAGCACTGCTCAAGAAGAAATGCAGGGTTAGGCTCCTACAAGCCGCTGGTAACAAAATCTTTGTCCTGACCTTACTTTATGCATGTTGCTGTATGAAGATATCTTGTTCAATATATACTTCTTAGAAATAATCAGTTGTGTGTCTTTTAATGATTCAAAGCCAGAGGCTTTGGAGGCCATTAGCCTTTTATCTGTTGATTCACTAATATCCTTGTAAAACAAGCCACTCTCATTAATGTTGAAAACCTGCTCTTCCAAAATACTGTTCTCCTGTAATACATTCAGCAGGTTTACAGCATGAAAGCTGAAACTAGAAAGCAGAACACCACCTTATTTGACCTCAGCTGGGAACACGACCATCCAGCAACTTGAAGTTTTAGCTGCTCCGCCCATGTCTACCAATGACCATGAAAACGTTGCAAGTATTGATTTGGAGGTCAAAAGTAAATTTCAGCAAGTAGGTGATTATAAAAATACAGAATCTACAAGTAGTGAGAATCAACTATATGTTTAATCCCAACCTCTTTTCTCACTAAATTTTTATTTTTAGCTATGCCAAGATGCTACTATTTCTGAAATTTCTGACTTACTCTTTCAAATTCCCCATAGTTGAACCTTTACATTATATCCATTGCCACAAATGCCTTTGCCAGATTTAATATATGTACATCGATTCCATACTTTAAGGCCCAGTTCAATAATAACTTCCCCTAAATTATCTAAAGTTTTTTTTTTCTGCACTCCAAGAGATTCTCCAAGCATTTTATTTAGACAACTGTGGTAGGCAAAAATCATGGCCCTCCAAAATTTCCCATGCCATAATCCAGAACCTTTGAAGAAAACAATGGAATTAAGATTATTGACCTTGAGGTGGGTATTTTATCCTGGATAATCTGAGTGCCTGAAACCTAATCACGAGAGTCCTTAAAATAGAAGAGGAAGGAAGAAGTGAATGTCAGAGAGGTTCAACCCTAGAAGACGATGTGGGAGAGATGCAATGCATGAGGAAGATTTGACCTGCCAGTGCTGTATTTGAAGACAGAGGAAGGAGCCCACAAGCTAAGGAATGTAGCAGCCTCCGACAGTTGCAAGAAGATGAAGACCTCCTCAGTCCTACAAACACAGGAGCTGAATTCTGTCCACAACCTGAATGAGAAGGAAATGGATTCTCTGTTTGAAACCCCAGAAAAGAAAGCAGTCCTGCAGACACCTTGATTTTTATCCAGCAAGACCCATTTCTGGCTCCCAAGTAACAGCACAGTGAAATAAGTACATTGGCAAAATGACATTGCATCCAATGAGATCATTTGTAAGTTCATTGTCTACCTATAAATAATTAAGAAAGAAAAACTGTTATTGAAAAACTATTTTATACCACTCACATTTTAGCTATTTTAATACTTTATTCAACTCACAGTCTGTATCTGTCATGTATTGTACTATGTTCCAGATGAGTAATCTAAATTTCCGCCCTAAAGAGGCTTATTGTTCAGAGTAAATTCCAGTTAATAAGATGGAACATTTGTGGTTTTCCTTGCAAACAGCCAGTCATCCTGCTTGTTCCAAGTACAGACTGTGGTAAGAGGCAAGGGATAAATCTGACCATCGTGGCTGAAATTTGATGTTAGTGACCACAAAAAGAGATGTTTTTGTAGTTAATTTGAAATATAGAATAATGACTGAAACGTTTCAAGTTCACTTTATTCTTTATTCTTTCTATTCTTGTTTCTTTCTAATTTTAAAGGGAAAAACTTAAGTCAAAAGTACAAATATGTGAGGAATGAAAAGGCAGTATTTTCTTTGGCTAATCAGTTTTCAGTTTTGAAAAAAACTGTCTCATGACAAAAAGGGGTATAGAGAGGCAGCAGGTGATCTTTGAGACATTTTAAATTGCTTCTAAATTAGAATATTTTTGTGATTATTTTAATATATTATTTTACATTTGCCTCACCCCTAAGGTGGACGTTTAATTGAGTGCAGGAGAGGTAGCATCATCATTAACTGAAGTATCCTTCTCAACGGGGGAAAGAAATCAAAACCTTTCCTTTCCTTAATCATTAATTTCTAGTTTAATTTTGCTGATCCTCTTTATTTATGTAAAAAAAATTAAAAATAACATTGGAATTCTAATACTGTTCATTAAGTGAACACTGTCACAGTGGATTGCAGAATATGCCTAGCATCTCTAAGTAGTGATTCTGACTCAAGTCCGATCTAATAATATTTAAATAATTGAACGGATATAAAAGTTTTTAAATTTGAAGATGCCACTAGATGAAATTATTAGCTGCATTTATAGGTTAATGCTAACTGTGAACAAGGCAGACTATTTTTAAAAGTACTTAGTTTTTTTCTGCAGTGTATCTCAACTCTTGAACTTGAGAATGCACAAGCAACAGCCTGGGAAACACTTCCTAGAAAATAAAATGAAGTCTTATTCCATGGACATATTTTCAATTGTGAGCTATTACTGCAAGAGGGAAATTTTGCTTTTATGACTCATAAAATTATACAGCATTATTGAGGACATATACAGCGCAGTTTGACTGATTTCTTACTGAGACTATGTTCCTGAACCCTCACATGAGCACACAGGTTGGTCATTGTCTTCAAATCTAGTGCCCCCTCCGCATTAAGCCAGCATGTCATGTGGAGGTCATCATTCTGCAGAGTGGGTGTGAGGGACATCAGCATGACTTAAAACCCATAGGTATTCCAGATCATTCTCATTGTTTTCACCCCATCAAAATTATGACATAAAATGTTTACTGTTGCAAAAAACACCTCCCTAGGTTACATGAAGGATTCAAATTAAAAGTGTGATCTTCACTCTCAACTAACTAGTGAAGGGCGTCAGCTGCAAATGGGTGGAATACCAGGTAACAGTAAAAGAGTTACACGACTGCTATTTAACACTACAGCCAATTCCTTAATATGTATCAAAAGCCTTAAAATTTTGTAAAATATTTTACCCAGTCATTCCACTTCTAGGAATTTCTCATGGAAACATAAGTGGATAACACAAGAAAAATTTAACAAAAAATATTTTCATTGGTATGTTAATGATCTTAGTGAATGATAAAAAATCAAATACATAACTCTACAGTACTAATTAAATATGTATGTTTTATTCACAAAATGAAATGATAATCTAGATACAATGAAAACTATATAACATGAGAAAGTTCAAAATTATTAAGTTGTTTACATTTATACCTGGGTGAATTAATAGAGATAGTAGATAAAATGGTAGGAAGATGGATATCTAGACAGATTAAAATGTCGATAGTGAATATCTCTCAGTGGTGATAATAATATAATTTATTTATTTTTCTTCCATGTTATCTTTTTGTCCTGTGGCTCCAAAAAATTTTTGCCAGGAGCACATATATAATTTTTAACAAGGGAAAGGTGATTCTTCAAAAAATAATTATAATTGAGTCAGCCTACACAAAATATTAATACAATATACAAGGTAAAATTTTAAATTAACTATTCTGTAATATCTTCCACTGGGTTCTGTACTAAAAATAACATCAGTTTAGTTGCTCATAAAGATATGGGCTTTGATAAGAGGCTGGTATTTCGTATGTAGAAAAATGGACATTTTAAGTGGATGGAATACTACTACAAAATGACAGAAATGGCAAGGTTGCGGGTTTGTTTGGGAAACAATGAGTGGAGCACAGTGGAAGTGCAGTTAGATTAGCAGCCATTTATGGAGGATCTTAGATACCCAACTAGGGATATAAGCTTCCTCAGACATGATATGGCACCTGTCCACCTCTGCAACCTCAGCTTTCCTCAAGTCACTGTTCTCATCTTTATTGACCTCATTTCTCTCTCTGCTTAATCTTTGTCGTCTCACCTCAGGGCGTTGTGCACCTGCGAGCACCTGTGTCTGAAATCCCCTTCTTGACCATCACATGGCTGGCTCCTCTCGGTCGCTCAGTTCTCAGGTTGAAGTTCACCCACATAAACAAGGCTAGGCTGACTATTTGCCTAACTAGTCGTAACCTCGCACATCGCTGTATTTTAATCCAACACAAAGTGCTTATTACTAACTATTTATTTCTCATTTTTTTAGTCTTTCTTTCTTAAGAATGTCATCGCCTTGCAGACAGAAAATTTGTCATCTGTTCACCACTATATCCCCAAGACCTAGAGAAATGTCCGTGAATTATCTGTTGGGTAAGGAAATGAATAAATAAATACTGACCTGATCCTGACAGAAGAAATTGAGAGATAACATGACAAGGATGACAAGAGATCATTTTCTTCCCAAAAAGAACCCAGAAAGATAATGGTATCTAAAACATTACCACAAGGTCAGCATAGAGACCACAGAAAGACAGCCCACATTTTAATTATTGACATTGATATGCCACTTCTTAAACTCTCTTAAATATATTGTGAAAATTACTACTTTGATATTTAATTATTTCCTTTATTCAAATTGTAAATTATTGGAACGTATACATGTAAACCATACCTGTTTCCTAACATCCTTATGCACATATACATGTGTATATTCCCATGATACTGTAAATAAGAACAAGTAGAAATTGCTCCTAAACATCCAGGGACAAAAGGTGAAGGTCAGTTGTATATGATCAATACATCAAATGAAATCTGAAAAACACGTATATTTTAGGATCAGCTTGAATAAAATATTTACATGAAAAATTGCCAGATTAAATTAATTTTCATGTCTTATTCAGAGAATAATTATATCAATAATTAGTAGATTTAAATTCTTTTGTGTATGAATATTAAAAAGAACTCACAAACCTATTGAGATTGCTCAGTGTCAGACAATGTCAAAGGCACTTTCATTTCCTGAGTGTAAAGCATGAGCTTTGGGTTCATGTTAGATATTTGATGCTTAAGCTATAAATCACCAACATTATGCTCTTTGTATACCATGTTTATTTCCTGCCTGACAAAGGCAAAAGCCAGACTACTGAAGAATTATGCTGTTATAGAAGAATTTCTATCAAGCCTCTGCTTTGGTCCTACTGCAATATCTTATTTTTCTTGATCTTGATTGTAATCCTTTCAATTCTAAAGGGACTCTCTCAGAGACATTGTTCTGACAAATTACTATTATACCTAGACATAAAAAATAATGTATCTCTGGGAATATATAAAATGTTGTTTAAACTTATAGTAAGACCACACTTATCCTTGGTATATAAAATTATTTGAAATGATGAAGTGTTCTTAGAACTAAATTATAATATTTCAATTGAAATACACCAATAAAAAAGCATTCTTTACAACTTTTTGGAACATTAATGAGCATATATTTTAATTTTCCTGATATTATATATAATTATCAATTGTACATGGAAACAAAATGGCATGCAAATTTGTAAATTTCTAAGTGGTAAGTAAAAACTCAATGTAAATAAATAAATTGTTTTATGAATTTGCCTATTATGGGCACCTCATTGATCAAGACAGAAAGTATACCAGAGGTTGCCAAGACTGGGAAAAAGGGGAGAAGAGAAATTCTTGTTTAATAGGAGTGTTTCTATTTGGGATGATTAAAAAGTTTTGGAAAAGCATGTGATAGTTGCACAACACTGATAGTGTACTTATTGCCACTAAATTGTACACTTAAAAATATTTAAAATGGTTAAATGTGTTTTATGTGTATTTTTCCACAATAAAAACATAACAATTAAAGAAGAAAGTATATATATGCAAAGAAAATTCTAGAAGGGTGGAAAGGCAAACTTGAAAACAAAAGAGACTTCATGTATCATCTAGCCACTGAACAGGCTCCTTAATTAACAGATAAGAACAAAAGGCTCAAGCTGATATTCTGAAATACAGCTGGTAGCACAATACGTTCTGAATTCAATTACATACCAATCCACCTTCTCTTCAATAGACTTAAATAATCAACCAACGGGCTCTGCCAGCAACACCACAACCTGAACACATTAAAAGCTGAACAAATAATCATCTCTCCAAATCAGTTCTTCAGCATTCTCGTTTGACTAAAGTCACCATTCACTACCAAGCACACAAGCCTCCCACAACTAGTCACCTACAAGTCCTATCCCTTGAATCCTCAAGTCTCTCTTGACTTTTGATGTTTGTGTTTTTTTTTAATCATCCTGACTCTACTAAAATCACAAGGCCCCATTTGTTCTTTACATTGTCAAGCCAACTGATATCTGGTCTTCCTAGATTATACTATTATTTGACATTATATGAAAACATATTGTACATTCCCATTCCATTCCAAATTTCCTTCTTTCTTCCTTCTTTTTTTCCTCCCTTCCTTCCTCCCTTCCTTCCTTCCTCCTTTCCTTCTTTCCTTCCTTTCTTCCTTTCTTTGTCTATGAAAACCACACACATTCTCTGAACCTGGTTCTAACACTCCAAATATGATTCCTTCTCATATTTTCAAGAAAAAAATTATTTATAAAATGCCAAGCATGGTACATGGTGTTAGGTTTCAGGAGATTCGATGGTAAACAAGAACAGATACCAACCAATCCTGTCCTTATGCAGTTTACAGACAGATGAAGCAGGCTAATGTTAATCAGACATGATGAACCACTTCAGTGCTATTTCTTATCCAATAAAGCAACAGTGTAAGATGCTAAGTTCCTAGGATGTAAGATCCTGAAGAATAAACCTAAAATCCTGAATCTTATTAGGAAGGGAGAAATCAGTATGACTATGTAGAGCTTGAATAAACCTACAAACTCATTCTCACCAAGATGAACCAGAAAACAATGACCACTCCCTTGACAATGACTAGCAACAGCCTCTGTGAGAGAACAATTTCACATGGGGATCTCTCTTCTGAACAGTTTCATATGGGGATCTCTCTTCTGTACTCTCTTTTGTTACTGTGAAGATGACTTCTATGAGTTGAGTATTTATTTCCTCAAAAAATTCCTGTTGAGGCCCTAACCTGTGATGGTATTTGGAAATGGAAACTTTGGAAAGTAATTAGAGTTAGATGAGGTCATAAGTCTGGGGCCCTCATGATAAAATTAATGTCATTATAAAAAGAAAAAAAGACATAAGAACTCTTATTCCACCATGTGTGGGTATAGCAAGAAGGCAACCATCAATAAACCAAGAAGAGGGTTCTGACCAGGCACTGACTCTGCCTGTAATTTCTATCTTAGACTTCACAGGCTCCAGAACTGTGAAAAATAAATGTTTATTATCTAAGCCACCTAGACTAGGATATTTTGTTATAGCAACTGGAACAGACTAAGACAATGACCAAACACACCTTAACAAACAGAAAAATTAGAAGAAAAGTCTAATAAATGCAGAGATTTGTTTTGTTTTGGGTTTTGTTTTTGTTTTTTGTTTTTTTGAAAACCTGATAAATTTAAACAGTCAAGCACAGTGGTGACAATTTAAAAATCATACTTCTGCTATTACTAAAATATCAGATTACTTGAATATGTGCACTGGGAGAGAAATGCATGCTGTGACATTTCATAATTGATGTAAACTAGTGAAAATCTTCTCATTATAGCAAATAGAAATATTTTAATATAATTTTGTTTCCCATAATGAGAGAACACATGTCATATAACATTTTTTTAAATTTTTTATTTGATAGTTTAAATTTATTACATTGGGGAATGTGTCATTACTTCTTGTGTTATATTAAGAAAATGATAATAATCAGAATCTATTTTTTGTAACATGAGAATGACATAGGAATTGCAAACTGGAGATAGAAACAAAAGGTACAAACTTCTAGTTACAGAATAAGTAATTTATGGGGATGTAAAGTACTGCATGATGAATATAGCTAATAATATTGTATTACATATTTGAAAGTTGCTAATAGAGTAGATATTAAAAGTCCTTATCATAAGAGAAACAGACTTTTGTAACTATGGTAGTGATGAAAGTTAATTAGACTTAATGTGATCATTTCACAATGTATACTATGAATATCAAGTCATTGTATTGTATACCTGAAACTAATATTGTTACATGTCTATTATACCTCAAAGAATTTTTTAAAAGAATGATATTTTATATGAAGTATGAGGAGCCTCAAGACACTAAAGCCAATATAAAATTATTTTAAAATTGTTCAAATTTATTTTAGAATGTTTATTTTCTCTAATAAAAACTTTAATTTATTCATATGTATGTATATTTTTGAAATAAATTAATAAATATTCACATATTGACACTATAATGAAATGCTACCTTTTTCCTTTCCTATATAAGGTACAAAGAATGTAATTATTAGGGAATGAGAAAGAAAATTGAAAGATTCTATTCTCAAAGTAAAGAAGCACCACAGAAAAGTAAAGTGAAATTTGTAGAGCCAAAATTCTGTGAAACAAAAAAGGAATTAAGGTCACCTAAAATTTATAAATTTCTGAAAATTTTTAAAACTCTTTGATTACTCTGTTTGTGACCTCTAGAGCCTTGCCTGAAAGTATTTTTAATAAATTCTAGAAAAGGAAATGCATTGTAAGTGGTTTGGGTAAGGGCCCACCCACACACTCACCCTTCCACATTCTCCTCTCTAGAGCCAGGTCCTCAAAGCCTTTCATCTGAATTCTTCATATACACTTGCCTTCAAGGTTTCAATGGGTTTCTGATGATAAGAACCAGTAGCTAACTGGAGAGTAGAGAATAAAAGGAAAGGAGATGCTATTTTTCCTGCATTTGATTGTTGTAGTGGCAGCAGGCAGCAACTGCAGGGCATGAGAAATGCCTGTGATACCTTAACGTAGCAGAGACAGCCAAGAGAATGGTAGCGGTAGGTCACAGAAGACCAAAGGTCCCAGCACCATCAGCACAAAAACACTGTCAATGGGACTGTAGGCTTCTGGCCCCCTGCCCCGTGTCAACAGCAGCAGTTCCAACAGCAACAGTGACAGCAACATAGCTCCAGGAGCCTCAACAGCGAATACATTATGCATGAGCTCTGAATAACACTACTTCACCCTCTTGCACTCTGCTCTGCTAATCAATTCTTTATATTAAATGTCTGAATTTATCAATATGATTAACTCCCCAAAGTTTCTCAATTCAATGGGGCTTTAACAATTATTGGCTGGTTGACTAGGACCTGGATTCGACAATGATTTATATCAAATGAATTTCAGATGCCAGAATTTTCTGATGATAATACAGAGGTAAGATCCAAAGGCATAAGGAGATATGAATATTGGAGTACATAATTGTTTGATGTACAATTCACCCATCAATTACACAATTCTCTCCCAAATTTGAGCACTGAATTAATGATGGCGAGTTCCTGCCTTGCTAGAAAAACCCATGGTTGTTCTTTGCAAATGAGAAAAAGGTGAGAGATGCTACATTGAAATGTGAGTTTCTGACTTCTGGTCCAGATAATGCATAAGTAAACACAGCTTGCCTCTTCGTATAACCACATAAAAATTACAACTAAATTATGGAGCGACCATCACTCAGAGCCATCAGAAATCAAGTTGAATGAAAGTCTGACAACTACAGAATTAAAGAAACCACATCCATCCAGAATAGTGGGAGAGGCTGGGAGCAGAGTGGACTGGTCCCACATCCACATGTGGTGGATAAAAATTCAAGAGGGTACTTCTGAAGTGAGGGTCCCAGCCCTATACCAAACCCCCCAACCCAGAGTTCCAGTGGAATGTGGTTTAATGGGCAGCAGGTCTTGAGCAGTCGTGACCCACAGACATCTTTAACATCGGTTAACTAATCACTAGAAGTAAAATAAAGGTCAATAGTTTGTCAATATATAATTACTGAAAAACATTGGGGCTGGCGCATAGAGGTCTGATTTCAGTCCCCCCAGTGAAGGGTTATCTTCTCACCAGAGCTAGATCACATACCAGAATCCTTTAAATATGAAAAATGTGCAAGTCCACATGAAGAAGGACCATAAGAGGTCATGCCAAAAATGTTCTGTAAATTTTCCTTAAAGCTTCCCTGATGGGACCCCTTTGACCGTTTATCAGGGAAGCTGGGTACACAATGGGAAAAGAAAAGAACACACCCATTCAGAGCTTTATAAACAATGACTAATTTTATTAATCTGGGGACCCAAAATACTATTGGGATCAATTGGTTATAGTTGATGCTTATGGGAATTGGGTGATAAATGGAGTTATGACCTGAGTTTATCTTTCAGTGTTCCCAATGAATTTGCCAATCCAACTTAGCATAATATCTCAAGTTTCTGAAAGGAAAGGAATAAACAAGACAGTGAGAACATTTAGAATTTTCTCCTACTACCAAAATTGTACACCCAAGGCAATAATATGTACAAATGGAGGGTAGGGGGGATGGGTGAGTAGTATAAGAAAGTGATTCAACTGTATCGAATTTTGAGATCCTTATTCCTACAGCTTTAGAATAGGGGACAACTAGACTCCACAGAATAGGTTGGATTATCAGTCATGTGGAGAAAGCAACACAGGTTAAATTAATGGGGCCCATGAGAGAAAAAGTGAGCTCATTTTGCTGGTGAAAGGCCAAGAAGTAGACCTGGGGGTAAAGATAGAAAGGGACTGTGGGAGATGTTCCCACAGGCAGCATACTTAATTATTGCCCATAAACATCAATATACTTACTCTCTATAGACAATGCTCTAAATAGCTACCTTAACAATGTTTGACAAAAGTGATAAGTCTATTTTCCAAAAGTCCCTCTTGGGCAATATTTTATTTCCATTTCCAGACTGTTTGTTCTTCTGTTTTTCCTCTAGCTGAATTTAATTTTCTTGAATAAACTCATTGTGGTCATTCGAAGACAATCCTATGACATTAACAAATGAAAATAGTATAAAAGGACATATGTCTTGTTAGCTGTTCCTCAAAAGGCTTCAGGACCTAAGGTAGAACCCAGAGTATTATGGTGATTAAATGAAAACCACTGAGAAAAAAAACAATTTTAAAATGTCACTCAAGCCATCTCTATTGGTTTCAATCACCAAAAATTCAGTTGTATAAAGTTGTGGCATAAGGTTTTTGCAGCCCATAGTGCTGATGTCATAGCTGTCAAATAAAATACAACATTTCAATTATTCCAATTATATCAATAACTATTGTGAAATAACAAATTATTGCATCTAGAGTGTGGCATTTAGTTGTAATATGCTGTACAAATTATACCAGATTTTAAACATTTATTGATTTTTAATACTAAGTAGATAATATACATAATAAGACCTTTATGGTAAATATTTAGCTGCATAATATGAAAATTTAAATAAATTTTCTTTTGGATTTTGCATAATCTTCAAAGAAAAATGCAAAAATAAAAATTCAGGAGGAAGATTACAAGTTCACCAACTACATAAAACAAAACTCTTGGATAATAATAATAAAACATTTTCAAATGTTTAAAATACATATTATATGTGTATATATAGCTATTTAATATCTTTTAAATTTTTCTTTTTACTCAAAATTAAAGTATATTATTATAGAAAATGTTTGAATGCTTGAAAATAATGAAATCTTTAATAAATTATTTAAAATATATTATATATAGCATATTATATATATATATTTTTTTAAATTTTGAGGGGTACTATGTTTCAAGCATGTTTTAGGGACTTTCTTATATAATAGCCTATCAAATCCTAACAACCCCACAGGACAAGTACTATCTTTACATTTTACAACTGAGGAAATTAAGCCTGAGGCAACACAGGAAGTTACATGACTTCAATGAGACAGAAATTTTTACAAAATAGACAATACATGGACCCATGTTGCTTCACAAAACCAGCATTGTTTATATGGCACTATTGCTTTCCTTTTTAATCTTTGAGTTCTGAAACATACATGAAGACAGTATTGCACAAATCATTTTGTATATTTGTATATATAATTTTAAATCTCCTTGAAATGTACCTCATATAATTTATTATATCATTAACTATTCATATGCCAATAATATTTAGTTCAGATATTATTTTTGCAGGGATAATTCCCTAGCATAGATATTAAAATACATTAATTATCAAATTTAAATATCTCACACAGTGCTTTCATGCATGTTAGCAATTATTCCTTTGTTAACTATAATTATAAATATTCAATCAAAGAAATATACTGTATTGCAAGCTTTTATTTTAATGTATTCAAATACATTACTATATTCTGGGATTTATTAGGACAGCAAGAGTAAGTTCTGTGATATTTTTATATATATACTTCATTTCTTAAATAAAGATCTCATTTTAAGAAGAATTATGGCTTAAATACATTATAACCTCATGTGATAGTTGGTAACACAGGTATAAATCAAGTCTTAATAGATTGTTATGTACTCAAAGGTAAAAGAAGTATTTTTATTCTATACCTAAGCAATTGTGAGGAATCCAGAATAATTTTCCTCACAATCATATATACCTTC
The DNA here is from genome assembly GCA_004026545.1 of Mormoops blainvillei. NCBI lineage: Eukaryota > Metazoa > Chordata > Mammalia > Chiroptera > Mormoopidae > Mormoops > Mormoops blainvillei. The sequence goes on from PVJD01001621.1 coordinate 21,296, forward strand.
TGATAGTATTATTTTAGATTTTCTGCATAAGATAGATATAGACTCATCAAATACACACACACACACACACACACACACACACGCTTGTTGAATATTTTTGAAGTCTTGAGAATTTGATCAGTTGCTATAAAATGGAACACTCTACTCCTCCCCTGATCCCAAGCATCACCTTTCCTTGTCTTCTCTTCATAACAAGTTATCTATATTAACTGTTTTTGGAAAAATACAAACATACAAACAAAAAACTTCTCATCAATGACTTGCAAATCAAATTGGAAACACTTTTTTGATGTCAAAGAATGATTGAAAATAAAATGAGGGGATAAGAGACATTTAACAAAAGACATTCCCTGGAAGTGCAGGCATAGACATGAAACGGTCTCAAATATTTAGGATCTGCCAAGATCATGTAGAGAATGACTTTTATAAACTGTCAGATGTCTCCTTCTTATCCCAGGTTCTTTCCTGATTGAATGAGTCATGCTAAAATTCCTGTTTGCTCTCCTTTTTCTTCCTCGGCATCTGCCAGGGTGTAGAAATAAATCGAATTGACTGACATAGGTAGCCAACTCACCACAGCCAGAACTAGTTTGCAAGTAGAATATTTTTATTATTCATGAAAACAAATGTCTAGATCAGAAAATAGATCAACCAGAAACTGTTCCTTAAAACACTGCCAGTATGTGTTTGAATAAAAACATTTCCTGTTCTGTTCTTTCCAGCTACTTTGTATTAATCAATAGGGCTAGGTTTTAAAACCTCTTAAACTATGACCTTATAAGAAATAATTTATAATTTAAAAATTAATTTAAAAATTATGGAAACTCTGAACTCTATAATGCAAAGTAATATTACTTAACTAAAGATGTATATTCAAAAACATCATTTTAATATACTACATAAGTAAGTTTGTTGCTTTGTTTTGCATAAACTACTATTTTATTGCTCTGATTTCTTTTCCAAAGATAATCTTCACATAAATGATAATAACAAGTGCCTTTAGTTACAAACAACATTTAATAGATACTTATACTGCAAGAATATCTGCCATTATCCTCTATTAAACTATTATTAGTCAATTGTCCCTAGTCACCAAAGTACTTATCTGCTGTTCACCACAGCAGCAGTTTCAAATTGTGCATTCTCAGTAGGTGTCATGATACAAGAAGCTTCTCAGCTTTGTGGCAGGATAATGTTTACTGCATTGTGGCAGGGAATGAAAGGAGGTCCTTTGGTCAAGACCTGCCCTTGCAGCTTGTCAGCTGTTATATTTGAATATAGGGTTCTCCAGATCAGCACTGAGTGTCACATGGGCTTGGGGGACATAACTAATGAAAAAAATCAATGGCTAGTTGTTTTTGAAATGTCAGAGAGAACTGAGAAAATATCTAAAATGTCAAAATGGGCTTGAAATAGGATATAGCCTGCGCTGAAGTAATTTTGAGTTTCACACACAGAAGCCCTGGAGCAGGGCAGGGCCATGGAAGTCCTTCAGCAAGCTGTAGGTCTGTAGCCTATGAAATACTGCGCTGAGCTCTGTTTCCAAAGTCCTCAAGGAAAGGGCAGCAGCAATTAGGGTGTGATGACCAGCAGTCTGGAATAGGACAATAAAGAAAGAAATTATGAATCCTCCAACTCTTCTAGTTAGGTTTCTTTTAAGTGTAAGGGACAGAATAGAATCTCTTTTAACTAAGCTTAACTGAAAATGAAGTTCCAGGACATGGCTGGAGATACCACAGAACCCAAAGCCAAGACTGGCTTTCTGGGAACTAGAAAAGGAATGCTACCGCAGACCAAGGATTAGATTAATCTGGTTTCAATCAAGTATAGTAAACAAAGGGGCTGCAGACAGATGTTAGTTAGCTAGACACCCCCTGTACCACTGTTTCTGAGTCACTAGCAAGAATTTGCCTGCTGTGTCTGTTCCACGAGTCCTCAGCTACCTCTGCATCACCCATCCTCACTTCTGAAATCTAAGATCCCATTTCCTCCTTTCTCCTTTCTCCAAAAGTGTCTTATATACCCCCTGTTGCCTCGCTGTCTTTGGAATGTTCATGGAATGATCACACCTTTGTGAATTCTCCATGGGAATGTATTAAACTTTGATTTTTCTCCTGTTGATCTGCCTCTGTTAATTTGGTTTTTTAAAGGCTTAGAAGGTAGGAAGAATGGTGTTATTACTTTTTAGCCCCCACAATACTGTTAACTGATCACAGTATTTGAATATAATTATTTCCATGATAGATAACCTGATGGGTTTCGCTTTGTCTCTGAATGAATCTCTCTTTGTCAGCTCAGGCAGGAGAGTGGACTCCTTCAGTTGCTCCTGAGAATCCACGTTGAGGAGGGAAGAGGAGATTGCACCCCTTTCAGGGCCTTGGGGCTACAGTTTTGGATTGGCATCCCAGTCCTTCCAATCAGTGCCAAGCATTTCCTGAGAACCTAGGATTCACTCCTCGCTGTTTGTGTTAGGAGCATGTGACTGTTTAAGAAAATTCGCTGGTGATAAAATTCTCACAGAATTTGCTCATATTGTCATTCTTGGGGGTTTTGTTAAGAACCAAATCCATATATGCAAGTATTTCCTGCCACCCTTTTCACTAGAGCACCCACCTAACCAAAATTTATTAACAACTTGAGCTGATTTCAAATGGCAGGGATCTGTGTGGGTTTGCAGGCTGGCTCCCCATACACACTTCTGCCAAGACTTCCCAAGAAGACCTTTCCGACAACACAATGAATCCTGCTCCTCCCAGATACTCAACTGCAATTGCTAGGATGTTTTTTCTTTCATTGTTTTTTTCCATGAAAGCACTGATATTAACCTAAAACACAGCACATTTGGGATATCCGTTTCAGTCGGCAAGCTACTTTTTTGTACCTGAACCTCAATGGTCTTGGAGTGCTAGCCACCAGTAGAAATTGCTTTATAAAGCAATTTTATACAATTATTTTCATTTTTCATGGTCTGCTTCCAACCAAGCAGCCCCAAATAGGAGTGGGTCTATGTTCTCAATGTACTTACAGCTCTAAGGAGTAACAGGAAATACCAATAAATATCACCAAACCGATGTTTTTCTAAATCCCCTAATTCTTCTCCCCTAAGTAGTTTTAAGATCCGGATTCTAAAGGTTTGCGTTAACATTTTTCTTATCACATATCCATGAACTGAAAGCTTTCTTCCTGAGCGAAAGGCTCTCGAGGCCTTATTCTCAGCCGTGACGCCTTCACCAGACTCTCAAACCTCCTCGGTGCTGTCATTCACCTCCTCACTCATTGCTCAGGTGGCGTTGTTTTCTCCAGCATGGAATCTTTCAGTTATAAGAAAAGAAGAAACATTAAACTTCAGTGAATAAAAGTAAGAGTTCTGTGTGTGTGTGTGTGTGTGTGTGTGTGTGTGTGTGTGTGTGAGTGTGTGTGTGAAAGCAGACATCTAAGATCTTCCCAAGTATGTAACTGCAAACTCAACGCAAGGAACGGGAAGTTCATTGGAAAGTGGGAGCGCTCTCGCTTTCCATCAGGGAGGGGTCCGCAGGGATCTGTCACCTCGGTCCCTGTACATGTGTGTTGGCTCCACTCTCCTCTCCCTCTTGACTAGCATGCTTGGATTTTTCATCTCCCACAATTTCGGCATACCTGCCCGTGGCCTTTCAGATTAAGCTCTTGCTACACATTCCTGCCCATGCCTTTAGCTCTCATTGCTGAGGATACGATGCGATTGGGAGACAAAATTGCTGAAACAACAGATTTGCCCGGGACAGCCCCCAAATGGGTTCCTGTTAGATCAGTCCTCTGCTTTGAATCAATCTTCTATGAAAAATGCATAAATTGTATTGGTTTTACTACAGCTTAGAAACAAAGAGTGATATAAGATATTTATCTAGGGAGTGCCACTGAAAGTCACCGCCAGCGTCCAGAGGATGAGGGAACCAATGTCAGCAGGGCTCTGATTTACCACTTTGCTCGCCCCTTGATAAAACACTACATTTGAACAAAAATTCCACAGTTAAGAAAAAAGTTTGAGAAACTCAGTCTAGTCCCATCCTTTTTCATTCCAAAGCAGCTTCACTTTAAACAATGGTGCTTAGGAACATTTTATAGAAGGTTGCCTTTATTCCCTCTCCAAACTATTGTTGGTGCTTGTCCATAAATCTAATTTCTCCTTGGATACTTTTTATATTTTTATATATAATCTTGGAAACCCCTAACGATATTCCTTCTCAGTTTACTCCCCTTTCAGCAATACAGCCCAAGCATTAATGCGCCAGTCAGTCCCTGAGGGCATTTCATATTTGGTTTCCAATTTCATCGCTGATGACAGAAGACTGGCCCCAGTACATATACTAGGCATTTTACCAACTCAAATCTCAAGAGTAAATATCCTTGCCATTTTATCTACTGGGTTTTTAATTTGCAAATCAAACTTTATATTCCAGAAAGTAATTTTTACACTATAATCAAATCTCTTTATGTTATTTTTGTTCATATTGTTATTAGTTGCCTTTAACATTGTCATTCCATTAAATTCCATGTGTTTAGCTTATTCTGATAATATGAGAAGCTCTCATTCAGATTCTTATTCTGTGTGTGTGTATGTGTGTGTTTTGGAGACCTACAGGTTAGTGCTGTTTCTTTTATTGCTTAGTCATCAGTCTGTTTAACATATGGGTATAGGACCAATAGTTGCCATTGCTTAGATGGTGGCAATGTTATTAGTATATTAGTATCACTTATGATAGTCTGTCATGGTGAGTGTGCATAATCTAGTCAGGCATCCTTCTAGGTCTCAAACAAATACAATCAGGAAGAGATCAGATTGTCCCCTGGCATGTGATAATATCAAGACAGCCTCACTGGAATTGTTCATGATTGAGGGCACTTAATCATGTTGTTATATTTTCATAGAATAAATTTTTTTCCAGGAATTCCTAATAGAAACTTGCAATACAAATCAAAAGAGTGGTAGCTTATAGGGGGACCTGAAGGAGATGTAAGGTAAATTTCTGGTTTGAAGGAGATGTTTTATATCTTGATGACAGGATATAGATGTTTTTTAAAACTCATAGAATTTTATACTAATATCTCTGGATACCACTCTAAATAAAATCTACCTCAAAAAAAAGGAATAATCATTTTTAAAGATATTAGAAGAAAAATAGTAACAAATAAACTATTACATGTTTACCAAGATGTATACCTAACAAAAATATCCATCCCTCTGTATTTATATATAGAGAGGTCTTGAATTTTGTTTTTGTTTGTTGTGAGCACCTGGGAGTTTTAACACTTTATTTCAGGTAGTTGTGTGTGTACATGTCAGTGCATGAGAGAGATACAGAGGCAACGTCAGAGGAAGAAAGAGAGAATATTAAAATCCACTTCTTTCCAGGTTGGGGTGAATTGGCAACTACAGAACGATACCGTAAGGTTCAAGGTCTTGATGAGCGATAGCATTTAGGAACCCCCACCCCTGATGGCATACTTGATTTTGTTTACAGCTTTTTTTTAAGTATATTTTATTGATTATGCTATTACAGTTGTCCCACTTTTTGTCCCCTTTATTCCCCTCTGCCCTGCACCCTCCTTCCCACTAGCATTCCCTGCCTTAGTCCATGTCCATGGGTCATACATATAAGTTCTTTGGCTTCTTCATTTCCTGTACTATTCTTAACCTCCCCCTGTCTATTTTGTACCAACAATTATGCTTCTTTTCCCTGTACATTTTTTCCCTTTCTTCCCCTAACTCTCTCTGCTGATATCCCTCCATGTGATCTCCATTTCTGAGATACTCTTCCTGTTCTAGTTGTTTGCTTAGTTCATTTTTGTTTTCAGGTTCTGTTGTTGAGAGTTGTGAGTTTGTTGTCATTTTACAGTTCATATTTTTAATCATCTTCTTTTTCTTAGATAAGTCCTTTTAACATTTCATATAATAAGGACTTGGTGATGATGAACTCCTTTAACTTGACCTTATCTGGGAAACACTTTATCTGCCCTTCCATTCTAAATGATAGCTTTGCTGGATAGAGTAATCTTGGATATAGGTCCTTACCTTTTATGACTTTGAATACTTCTTTCCAGCCCCTTCTTGCCTGTAAGATTTCTTTGGAGAAATCAGCTGATAGTCTTATGGGAACTCCTTTGTAGGTAACTTTCTCCTTTTCTCTTGTTGCTTTTAAGATTCTCTCCTCATCTTTAATCTTGGGTAATATAATTACGATGTGCCTTGGCATGTGCTTCCTTGTGCCTGACTTCTTTGGGACTGTCTGAGCTTCCTGGCCTTCCTGGAAGTCTATTTCCTTTGCCAGATTGGGGAAGTTCTCCTTCATTATTTTTCCAAATAAGTTTTCAGTTTCTTGCTCTTCCTCTTCTCCTTCTCACCCCTATGATTCGGTTGTTGGAGCGTTTAAAGTTGTCCTGGAGGTTCCTAAGCCTCCCTTCATTTTTTTGAATTCTTTTTCCTTCATTCTGTTCTGGTTGAATGTTTATTTCTTTCTCTTTAAGATTTTATTTATTGTTTATTTTTAGACAGAGGGAACAGTAGGGAGAAAGAGAAGAAGAGAAACATCAATGTGTGGCTGCCTCTCGCATACTCCCTACTTGGTACCTTGCCCACAACCCAGGTATGCGCCCGGACTGGAGAATAGAACCAGTGACCCTTTGGTTTGCAAGCCAACACTCAATTCACTGAGCTACACCAGCCAGGGCTGAATGTTTATTTCTTCCTTCTGTTCCAAATCATTGATTTTCTTCCCTTCATTTTTGGTTCCCTGTGTATTTTTCTTTATTTCACTTTTAATAGCCTTCACTTTTTCCTCTATTTTGTGACCACACTGAACCATTCCTGTGAGTATCTGGATTACCAGTGTTTTGAACTCAGCATCTGATAGGTTGGCTATCTCTTCACTGCTTAGTTCTATTTTTGGAGCTTTGATCTGTTCTTTCATTTGGGCCATATTTTTTTTGTCTCTGGCGTCACCTGTTATGTTGTAAGGACAAGCAAATTGGATCCTTTTGGTACTGGTTCCTGGGTAGGTGGGTTTGTGTATGTTCTAGGGCCTTGAGGGCTCCTCCAAGGAACTTCCCTGTGAGTCTGGGAGTTTCTCCCAATACCACAAACCCCACAGGCTTTTATAGACAGAGGTTTTGAGGCTTTCTTTTCCAGTGCTGGAACCCTGGGTTGTGTGGTCTCGCTCCCCTGTTGATCCTCATAGTTTATCCACATGCAAATGTGGGGCTGCCAGCTGCCATCTCACCCTCCTGGTCCTCCAACCACCCACCTTGCTGCATGTCCTCCCCACCTGGTTTCCCATCTCCATCTCTCCCTGTCCTACCAGTTTAGATAAATGTTTCTTCTTTAACTCCTTGGTTGTCAGGCTTCCACACAGTTCGATTTTCTAGTAGTTCTGGTTGTTTTTTTGTTTTTAAATTTGTTGCTGTCCTTCTTTTGGTTGTGCAAGGAGGCAAAGTGTATCTACTTAGGCCTCCATCTTTGCAAAAGCCCATGTTTACAGCTTTCTTTCCAAATAAGATATTTTTCTCTACTAAGTTTTCTTTATTCCAGTATGCTAACATCTTCTTTTCAACAGGAAGGAAGGGGGCTTTTCAGATCTCTCTTAAGAGTTGCTTCTGAATTGTGCTGCTTCACGATTTTCCTGGCATTTTATAAAATTTGTTAACATCTTTGCTGCCTCTATGTCAATCTGACATATTTATAGACATAGCTTGTAGCCCCTTTATAGATAAAATTTTAAGCAAGAAAATAAATGTACAAAAATAATTTCTAGTTAGATGATCTAGAAACTGTTTCACTATAATATGACTTCTTGCTCTAAACCTAATGGCCTACACATACCTTGTTAGGCATAAGATGAAATAACAATAATAAAGTATATAGTTTATTGTCTTATATATATTTTTTATTTGTTTTGCATTTTTCCTAAATTTGAAAATAATTACTTCATAAATTGGTGAATAAATCTTACATTTGTGAAAACTGCACTTCTGTTCATGGTCACTAATGCTTCCCCAAAATGATAGCAGCCAAAAAAATCCTCACACATTCATGTCTTTGGAATATAATATTTCACAATTTTTCTAGATTGGATATTATACTTTGAAGTGTTGATAAGGTATTTTTAAGTCAATATTTCCTAATCTGTTTCACTTTAACTACAATATTTTAAATGGAGACTTTTAAATGAAAAAAGCTGTGGAAGTGATTGACAAATGATGCCAGAAGTTTCAACTATTAATTTCACTATTTATCCACTATTTGCTCCCACTCATTCAAATGAAAAGAAAATAGCTCACACACTACAAAACCCTCTGTAACTTCCATTAGTAAAATATTGTCCTGAGCAAACACTGTACAGTACTAATGCTCAGAATCTAAGATTATGAAAGCATTGCCATAGAACAGCTGATGTTATATTTATCAGAGAGAGTATACAGATGTCAAATGTAATGGCGTTGGGTCTAAAAAGATTTTTTAACTTCTGTTTTTCATTTCTCTATTAGCATTATAATGCTACCAGAAAGAAAAGAATCTGACAGCTACATTATGGATTTATGCAAATTACCACAAACTAAGCAAAATAGCAGGCACCTTTAAACAAGGGGAAAATGTTCCTAAGCAGGTGCACTAAAATTTTTTCATGACTGTCAAAAACTATACTCTGAACTCTTTCTTGAATTAATGTGGAATAATTCCCTCCAAATACAGAAGTCTTCATTTAGTTATCAACTACAGTGGCCTCCTAAATGCCAAGTAAACATTCTTTATTGTACTCCCTCTCTGATTTTATGCAAAGAATTAACTGAAAAGAAATTTGTTCCACAGTGTTCCAAGGATTTTCAGTATTAACTGCTAATGATGTTTGAGTTTTAATTGTTTTTTCCCTTTAATCATTATTTAGCTATCCCATGCTGTGTATTTTTAAAAGTTAATATCTACTTCTAATTATTGTCTTCCACTTCACAAAGCTCCCTCAACCTCATAATATGATACAGAATAAATTAAACCTCATTGATTTCCATTATAATCATAGTCTATTGTATAACCTTCATCATTACATCTTTCATTTGCTTTCTTTCTTCGCCTAGGTAAATGATGACAATGTTTCCAATTGTTTCTTTAATAAGTTCTGAACAAAGGGTATCCTTGTGCTTTTTACCTGGACTATTTTATTTTCAGTTTGTTTAATCAATTCTTTAAAAGTTAATGTAAACAAACTTGACTGCTGCATTCAAGATTGAAACATATTTTGACATAGAATTATGATTGCTTTTTTCATTCTGGTAGCAAAATAGAAAGAAATTGATCACTGCCTGTTAGGAACTTGTTTAAAAATGGGTTATATAAATAACAATATTTGAGATTGTGCTATATGGATTATCTTTCCCCAAAAGATTAAAGCCCCAAAAGTATTTAATAGCACCAAAAAGAAACTTCAATTATATAGTATGAAGATGCTTTAATTCTTGGGGGGGGAATCTGTTTTGCAGTTATTTAATAAATTTTATCTAACATTTTCATATGTATAATGTAACTAGAAACAGGTTTTAATTTCTTATCAAAATTAGTTAAATTATCAAAATTTCACTTAAAAAATCCAATCAAATCTTAAAAATAAATCCAATCTTGGAAAATTAAGAACCCAAGTTTTAAAGGATTCTAAAAATGTCCTTTAGTATATGAGTATTTCTTTTTTGTTTATTTTCTTTTTTTTAATAAGCCCCTGCCCTGGTCATGTGGTTCAGTTGGTTGTCATCCCTTGCACCAAAAGTTTATGAGTTTCATCCCCAGTCCCAACCAATCAATGTTTCTCTCTCACATTGACATTGTTCTCTCTTTCTCTCTCTCTCTCTCTCTCTCTCTCTCCCCCCCCCTCTCTCTCTCCCCCCTCCCCTTCTTTTCTCTTTAAAAATCAATGAACATATCCTCAGGTTAGTATTAAAACTAAAAAATATAAGGCCTGTATAGAGAGTTTACAGCCATGTAATATGAAAAATAGAGATACTTATTGAAGAAGATACAAGGTAAAAGAAACATTGTACATAGGAAAATGATGCCTCAGCCCCTGTCAAACTAGGCACATTGGGACCTCACAGTTCCCCCAGCATCATTAGCAGCTGCAAAACGATGTCCCTTCTACTCTGGTAGCAGAAGCTATAGAACAAATTTTGCCATGACATATTTCATGACCAGATCCTGAATCAAACTCTCAGACACAGTAGCTTTTGGAATCCCTAGATCAGCCTCTAGTCCTCTCTCTGTCAGTTGCCAATCCTTGTTGAATGCAACCTATTCACATTCAATATTCTTGGGTGTTCTGCTTGTTGCAAGCCTTCCAGAACTTGGATCACTTTCAACAGATGTTCAACTATCTTTGAAGCATTTGTTTAACACTTTTATTTGCATCACACTCATTGTGTCATCCCCGAAAGGCTTCTGAGTCATTCAAATAGTTTCTATGGAAGAATGTTTAAGCTTAATGCAAAATTTATACATATTCATTGCTCTACATGCTCAGTCATTTTGAATGTGATGGCCACACAGTACACATGCTCACTCAAGGGCATCTACCACCCCCACAGACTAATACAGTGAAGCTGTCATTGTTCACACATGCACATTCCAGTCCATTCTCCTTGGCTACCAGGTTACATTGATGTTGTGCAAACTGTCCTCATTATATTAACAATGGCTTGACTTTTTTCCCAACAGACCTCATAAATAATGCCCTAAAAACTTTTCACTATAAGTTTTCTAGAAAAATCTACAATTTGTGCTAATATAAAATAAAGTGGTACCATCAGAAACATATTTCACAGTGAGAAATTGGGTAAGTTAATGAATTCATACATATTAATTTCTAAATTATGTCACCGTTAAAGAACAAAATGTCAATGGAGTGAATAAATTTAAAGATCTAATTGGCTTTATTGAATGATTCATAAATCAGGCTACATTTTAAGTAGCAAATAGAAAGGTGCCCCAAAGGGTTGTACAAACAGAAGGGTTTTGTAGGCAGATACTGGGCAGGACAAGCAAGCTAAAAGAATGGACTATTTCAGGCCAGGTCACCTTCCCTTAGTGGAAAACAGGGGTTCTCATGAGGCAGATGACCTCACTAGAGCAGACCAGGATATTCTAGAGTGAAACTGCAGTTAGGTTAGGTACTAAGTCTTGGCAGGGCTTATCACAGTAACTCCATTTTAAATCCACTTTTTTTCTTTTTCTTTTTAACATCCTTTAAAATCTAAAAAAATATTTTTCTCCTTCACATGAATACTTCACAGTGTTAAGAGTCTTCATTTTTGTTCTTTGGTCATAAACTTCATGTTATTTAAATATTTAACCTACAAAATATTTTATATTTATATGTTAGAAATAAGGAACTTCAACAACATTAGGTTTAGGATTATTTTAGTTTGGCTTTTGGTACAAATAGAAAAAGATGTTAAGGTATATGTTTAGAGTTATGGAAAAAAGTGTGATTCTCAAAAATTTAAGAACTCAAGCTTTAAAAGTTCCCAATAACGTAGATCTTTATCTTTGAAAAATGTGATACTTCAAATGTCATAGAGCAGAAACTTAAAAAAAATTCTAGCTAAGCATAGTTTTTCTTTTTTAAATTTTTATTTATTCTATTAAGTTACCCCAATTTTCTCCTTATGCCCCACTCTGTCCAACCCCACCCTCCACTCCCACAGTCCATCCCCACACCATTGTCCATGTCCATGGGTCATTCATACATGTTCTTTGACTATAAAACCTGACCATATTTATTCTTTCTCTAGAAGATAGTACTCTCTCAAATACATGCATAATTAACCTAAATGAACTACATTGCATTTCAAAGTACCATTTTTTGCCTGTTATAATACTCCTATTTGATGCATAGCAAAAACATTTTCATTGCTATTTTTATTTATGTGGTGTTGTTAAGATATTTGGTTTTTGATGGGACACAATGAGGAAAAACTACAGAGAATATTTTCTTCTATGTCTAAAGCTGTCATTGTGGTTTCCTTCCCTTTTCCATTTAATAGGAATTTTCTGGGTCATTCTATTGTTTAAGGTCTCTGGTGAAATCACACAGTCTTCAAGGTTTGACTGTTTATTTAGTTTGGCTGCCACTGTGGGAACAATTTAGATTACTTGAAGAATGCGTCCAAAATAATGAGAATGATTGACAGTTGAGTGAGATTAAGAATCCCATAAAAGTAAAAAACAAAGAAAAGAAAAGAAAAGAAAAAAAAGGTGAAATGTATTTTTTATACCTTTAGGCTTTTTATTCTTCCTTTTTTTAAAACATTTGAACTGTTATATACTGAATTCTCATTTAGGCTGTAATTAGTTGGATTCTCATTTTATGTGAGTGAAAAACCACAAAATATAGTGAGAACAAAGCCAAATTTCAAAGAATTATATATGCCTTTGTTGGGGAGCACAATTTGTCACTCCAAAATATATCTTTTTGGTATAAGAAATATTTTACACTTTTTTTTTTAAGAAACACCAGACATGGAAGAAACTCTGGAAATCAAGTAAAAGTTACCATTTGTAAGAGACATTTATTTGTATAAGGGAAATCTCCATTTGTAAAGGTGTCTCATTTGCTGTACCAGGAAGCAGGAAGAGGGGGAAATGACTCAACCTCTAGAACTTCCTACTAACAGAGAAAACAAAGACTTAAAGCTTTATAACCAACTTATCCTTATTTACCATACTTTTCCTGGTAACCTCCCATAACTGACTCTCTCTACCTCCAACATTTCTTTTGTGTTTAGCTGAGGAAAACATTTAAGGTGATGGTTTTATCCATTTTGGCAGTTACTTATTTTCCCTGGGTTTCTCCCATATATACCTGTTAATAAACTTCTGGTTGGTTTTCCCTGTTAATCTGTATTCTATCAATTTAATTATTTGACCAGACAAAAAAACCTAGAATGAAAGAATGGGATTTTTTTTTCTTCCTGTCTTCTTTTTATCCTTGTTTTAATGGTAAAGTATTGTGAATAACTGAGTAATTTTGAAGAAGTGAATCTGGAAACGCCCCATCTAGCAATGGGAAGGGCACTCTCCAGGGTTGAACAAAATGGAAGGATTTTATAGAAAAGAAGGATGGGACAAGGAATCTATTAACAAAAGGAAAGAAAAATTAATTTTAGACCTGGACACCATTTGGCAGGAAATACAACAGGAACTGGTTTTCATGCATATTGCCTCTTTTGCCCTTGGGGGACAGAAAAGGCCCATGTGACAGGTTACCCACCTTATGCGTGCTACTGGAAAATTTCAGACTAGTTGAATAAAATGATGTTTCTGGGAGGGTTTAAACCAGTAATTAAGTCAGGTATTAAATATAGGTGTGGTATTATGGGTTAATGCCATTTTGGGTCTGATATTACTTTTTAACAGTATCAATAATTTTCATTTTAATACTAACTTACAAAATTTGTCAATGTGCTTCTTTAAAAATCCTTCACCATATGTGGATGGATGGAAGGATAACTGGACTTAAGTTCCAGCTAAACTAGCAAAATATTTCATCTCCCAAGTCTTACCTTCTGAGAATGTACTTCATTTGAAAAAATTATAGGAATAAATAAGTGGCTACTTCAGAATAGCACTTAGGTGTATAGCAATTAAATTTCCTGAGCCAATTTAATATGTCAGCTTCTATTTTACCGTTCACCACCCCTCGATCAGTAATACATGAGGGCAGCATGTTCTGAGCTGGTCGAAGCTTCCTTCAGACAAACTGCATGGTTATGAACAACCATTCCCTCAGCACTTCCCAGACAGCCCTCAATATCTATGGCATCCTTTGGGAGTATTACCAGTCCAATGTCCCTGAGCCTGGTGTTTCAAAAGGCCAAAACTCAAAACATCAAAGTCTGGAGTAAAGTAAGGTTTTTTGATCAAGAAAGCGTCAATTGAGAAGAGAGGAGAATTAGTGCTCCTTAAAATCCATCTTAAGAAAGTCCAGAGTTCAGGTATTTTTTATATCAAGGAAAAGAGAAATAGGAGGGGCAAGAGTGACTGACAGCCACAGCTATCTGGGTGGCAGCAAGATTTTGCTTAGTCTGTTGACCCTAGTTGATGTGAGTGCAGTCACTAGGTAGTCTTGCAAATCTTTGATAAACAATACATACTTCCCTGATGTCTTCAGGAGAGGCACTTTTTGGTCAAAGGCTGTTTTTATAAAATTTATGCTACAAGCAGAAGTTCTCTAATTATGTGCATGTCATATGCAAGACTAAGTAGAAGCTATTGAACAAAACCTTTCGGTCTGTTACAGGAGGAACCTAAGTGAGCATAACCATGTCAAAAAATCCAAAAGTCAAGGTAATTTTGGTGTATTGTATCTTTTTGATCTTGAGAGACAGAGTAAGTAATTATTCATTCCAGCTCACAAACTTGCAGATAAATTTTAAATCAATTTAAAAGGAAATTAATGTTAGACCTGCTGATTAACACTTGCTGCTTTTGAATAAAATATTATAAAGTCCTTAAGGACAGAAAAACTTCTATAAAGAATTTATAAGGCATCTGTCTTATTACCAGTCAGGTGTGCCAGTCTTTGAATAAAACTAAATTATCCACATGAAGCTGCAGTTAGTATTGAACTGGGTTTTAGAGAGATTGAGCTTTTCAAGTATATGCTAAGACTGCTATTTTAGTTTTCAACTTAGAGTTATGGCATCAAAGTTTGATGTCTTCCAGAAATTAAAAAAGTATAAAGAAAAATCCCTAAACAGGTTGAATCTTTGTATCTGAACAAAAGAAGTGACTAGAAGGATATGGCATATGTATTCATATAGTTTTAAAAAATGCCACTATCACTCGCATTGACAACATAAACATATACATATTTTTGACTGAACTGACAAGTTAATATTTTTTTGATCCCAATGTGTTAATTTGAAAATAATAACATCTCTTGTGAAGGCAAAACATAAAAATCAAGAAGATAAAACAAGAAAAAGATCCAGTGCTACAAAATTTTCCCTTTATTCATAAACCAGAAACCTGGAAATCATCTTGAACTTTCCCTCTCTGTCATATCTCTAATTAATTATGAAATCCTGTCATTTCCCTCTTGTAAATCTCTCTTGATTTCATGCACATTTTTCCCACTCTTAGTAGTATTACTACTCTGGTCTAAATTTACTGTAATCTCTTACTTGGTTTACAGCATCACAGAAATAATTTCCCATAATTCCATTTTTTTTTTTTTGCCTTATACACTGTTCACTTCCCATTCTGTAGCACACTGATAAGCTTAAAAATGTATATCCAGTCTTCTGCATCCATCTAGAATGTAGAAAGCAGCAAAGAATTTTACTTCCACAGTAACAGTAAGGATAGTTGGATAGTAAGATTACAACATTAATTGAGTCCATCAAAGAGCTGAGATCATAAGGCACCTGAATAATCTGAATTTCCAGAGGGAAGAACTCTCTAAGGAGAAATGGAACAATGTGCAGAGTCAATGTGCAAATGGATAATAAGAAATTCAATAACTTGCTAAAATCATATGTGGGTTAGCTTATCAGACAAGACACAAGGGAGGTTCACACACTGTTGTAAGATCCCTTCATTTAGCTTCCACTGGGTACTCAGAAGAAACATTAGGAGTGGGAAAAAAAGACCAGAGAGCCCACGTTAGTGATGCAGGCATGTAGGGGAAGATCAATCAGTAGGCAGGAAGGACATGACTGGTAGCAAGAAATAAACACCTGGGTGAGGGACAGTAGACCTACTGCTCCTATATTCCCCTAACTAAACTGATTTTTCAGCCATGTTAGACTTCTTTTTAATACTTTCGCATATCATGCTATCTCTTGGCTTAAGGCTTCAATAGATGCCATTCCCTCTGCTGAGTAGATTCCTACCCCCTCTGAATAATTTGTTTGCTAATTATTTAAATATATACTTGATTTTGATGTCAATTTTCATCAGTAAGTCTTCATTGTCTGATCCCATCATTCCTACCTGAAGATTTAATTGTGTACTTTGGATGCTTTATCTATCATATTACTTTCTATACACTTTCAACATTTACCATTATTGATTGTTTCTTCTAGACTAAGTTTCCTGACAACAGCAGACATGTCCATCGTGCACAATTTTTTAAACCTTGTACTTGGCACAGAAAGACTGTTTAGTACATACCATTGGATGAATAAAAAGCCAATAGAGTTTTTGTAATTAAATTGCATGCATACACTTCAACGTAAAGCACTTTGTGATCTTGCTGAACCTTATACCCAGCCATAGTGATTTTCTTTTCTACATTATTTCTGGGCTTTTTCAGCTTCTTTTATATACTTTGTCTAGCAAGTGCATTCTGTAATAAAAATACTGTATCTAAAAAAATAAACATCCCAGTAATAACTTCTCTGAAGACTTTAATTGCCAGCCTGAATATTATGGAAACACACAATCAGATTATTGACATTGGGACCCTTGTTTCCTTTAAGATTTCATTCACAATAGTAGTTTTTATTGGAGGATACTAGGCAACAGAAGAGGATGCATATTTGATTTTTTCTGTGGCTAGAAACAGAAGCACTGCAAGGCATTATAAATTGGGAAAAGAAATTAACTACTAACTTAAGGAACTAAAGTAGCCAAATATCATTTACCATCAGAGTTTTATTATATTTAGTAAACTATATCTGTAAAATAAAATGAATTCTTTCCATGAAAGCTCTCAAAAACTGCAAGCATACCCCCGCCACACTGCTTTTTAAAGGCATAACAGATTCTTGGAATTGGGACTGGGGAGAGCAGGTGTATGTATGTTTATACTTTTTATTGTGAAATACAACCCATTTTAAGAGAAGAATGTAAAGTTATATATAAATTTGACGTATCCCAGTATTAATCTGCTTATAATTTCTATAAGAATATACTAGTGAAAACACTTTCAGTATTTTCTACAACTACTCAAAGTTGTATTTAAAAAATACAAATATTTTTCTTTCTTAGCTGTACTAGTTTAATCACTGCTATTCATCTTTCTACTGTGTTTCTTTTCTTATTGCTACTGTACAATTGGATGATATGCAGAATATTGTAGAGGAAATCAAGGCTGATACCAAAGATGAAATGCTAATTGCCCTGACTTATGATGTAAATGCTTCTCTCCCACCTCTGTAAGCCCTTTTTGCGCCAAATCTATACCACGCCTCCCAATACCCTCCCCCACTTAGCCCAGCATAAAAGGAATGCGGGGCTATTGTTTGGGGCTCAGAATTTGGAGTTTGTTTCCTCTGGGCCCGTGCACATAAATAAAGATCGTGCACCTAACCCCTCAGTGTCTGGTCGTTTCATTTTTCCATAACAACATATCTAACAACTCCAAGTATCTTTTCCAGTACCTTTGCTTATCCTCAGGTGATGTTTTTATATCAGTTACAAGAGCAACTATATAGTCTCTGTGCATTCCAGGATCAAAGCAATTATTTAGGGCACAGTTCTAAGCTAGAGGAATCTTTCTTATTACTCAAATATACTCTCCCTTTCTATTTTTCTAGTTTTAACCGGAGGTCCTATTGATATCCAAAAAAATTAAAGAGACCACCAACATCTAGAATGAAAACCTAACCTGTCTCACAACAGGAGGTCAATTTTCCAACGCACTGAATCCCATACTTGCTAATTGCATGTTACCTTTAATATTACTGATTAAATTTTTCAGTATTTCATTTGTAACTAACTTGACTTAACTATTGCTATGGGTAAGGTTGATTATGGTTTAAGAACAGCTGCTAGTTGATGCAAGATTGGTCTTTTAATATGCTTTCTCGCCACTCTTTGAATTGTGTCTTATAACGGGAGCACATGTTTTTACTTTTTTTACTGTTTCATTTCCCACTTAGATGATAGCTTTGAGCTTGAAAGAATTTGCGCATTGCTATTTACTGAGATTCAATTTATACTTTATCCTTTGGATGATATTATTTCTTTTAAAATGTTTAGCTTTCTATCCCTTATGTTAACTATAAGTAGGGGACAATTTTCAAGGAAAATGCTGTATAGATTTTTTAAGAGAAACATTTTTATTTTTAAAGAATAAACCATTGTGCTAGTCATATAAACTGCAAAAACACTATTAATACTTTTTTTTGAAACTTACATAAGCTCGAAGGAACTCAGCTTACTGAAATAGCCTATCTGTCAATTTATGTTAAGGTATTTGAGAATATATATAAAGTTAACGTCGTGAAGACATTCTTTTCCTTTAAAGTAAAACAGATTAACAATAATGAAATTATATTCTCATTGGTTAAACTAAATAAAATTCTAATTTAATAGAGAAACAATAATAAAATTAAACCAGTTTTATCAATATATACCCATTTGTTATATAATAATGATGTGGTATTTTTATGACAATGATTTGTTTTTTAATTTGGTTTTGTACTGTCCTTTATTGTTCTCTAGAACATGAATACAAGTTTTGTTTTGATAATTATAGGGAAAATGTCCCAAGATTGCTGTTTTTTAAAAAACATTTTCCAAAATGTTCCTACTTAAAAAGAAACAACAACCAAAATTATAGTAAAAACGACAGCTGGGTGTTCTAAGTATATCACATCTTCATATCTTCAATAACAGAATGAATCAGTTTATGTATTAGTGTAGAGCATCTCTTTCCAAACTTCAAGGTCAAATATATTTTCGTAAACCGATAATACATTTCTTATGCTACATCACTTTGAATAAGTAGCAATAAAATCTTCAAGAAAAAAAAAATGTTCCTCTTGCTAGTTGAGAAAATAATCACCTAAAAAGAAAATGCCTGTAGACAAAATCTAAAGCCAAATAGGATAAAAAGGAAGTGTCAAAGTAGCTCTAATTTGTTGTCCACATCGATCTACACAGTTGAGACTTGTGATATGGAGGTTCCTATACTTCCTATAATGACATCTACATATTTCAGTAACCAATGCACTTAAAAACAAAAAAGATTATTTTTAAAAAGAGGCATTCATTACATTAGTTCAGGTATAAATAACAATTAAACACAAGAGTTTATGAAATACCTTAAATGCAATCTATGGTTATCCTTTCTTCTCTCCTTGGTGGTTCTCAACTCTAACTTCATAGGACTTTTAAATAACCATATTATTAAAGGTAATATCAGACTTCTTCTCCAGAGCAGGTATTTATTTCAGGATTCAGAGATTTATCTTTCTTAACCAAATGAGTTTCATGTAATTCATTCTCAATGTTTTGTCACTTTATTCTTTCTCTCTCTTTCTCTTCTTTTTTAAGTTTCCATGTCACAACTTAAGAAACCCTGTTACAGCCTTCCTGAGGTGATTCCCCCTTTTGGTCGAATGCTGTTGCCACCCCTCCACTGAGTTCACACTGGTTCTGGGTCTTCAGTTGCACTGACTTTCCCCTTCTCATGTCTCTTTCTCTAATCTTCCCTCATTCCCCATGTGCTTTGTTTACTTCAGTTATCAGAGAGAATAAGATTAAACCTGGCAGATATATTCTGAGCTTGGCCAATTCAATGTAGGTTTCTGAACCTGTGTGCATTATCTGTGGTTCATTTTTGGGAAATCGATGGCTTACTTTTCTCCACTCCAGGGGCCACAGAGTACATGAGTTTTCAACAGTAGTACATAATTATAATGCCTTTTTAATATACATCACACCATTTCTTCTCCAATGTGATGCATTTGCTTATCGTCTTTATAATGAAAATTATTAGTTACTCTTAGAGGGGTTATGAATGACTTCAGGAAAACAGACAAAAGAGCTCTGGCAGGTTAAAGACCCCTACAAATTTCAATTTTCAGGCTAAAACTATTATTTTATCATTTTTAAGAAAAAACGGCAAATGCTCAAGTTGAAACAAAATGTTCATAATTGAAAAGGGAGAGAGCAAAAGAAAAAAATTTGTATTGTAAATGTTAACATTTTAACACTGTCAGAAACATAACAAGTATTGTTCTTATTTGAGTAGCCTTTCAAGAGCATTATTGAAGCTAGTATTTTAAATTCCTGGTCAAAAAGGGTGTATTTATAGATTTTCAAAAAGCTTATTTAAAAATAATTTAAATTATAAACTATCTCCTTTTACTAAGAACTATACATTATAATGTTACATGAATCACATGAATATGTAAATGTAAACATAAATAAATATAACCATTATCTGGTGTACTGAGTAACATTCGTAAATTATTTTTAGAAGTATCTCCTTAGATTGCACACTTGAGATTTTATTCCTTTAAAAACTCCTAATTGAGAGATAATTAATTTTAATAGTATTCTATTAACAGAAACCAGCCATTTTGACTCTTTACATGAAAGTAGTTCTTCAATGTTCAGGAAATTCTTTATCTAAAGATATTGAGACTTCTTAAAGGTATTATATGTGCCTAGAAATAGCCATACAGAGAAAATGAAGTCATGTAATATACACTAAAGAAAATTTCTCACATTTTAAATATTTTTTCAGATACAAATGGCAGATTAAAAATGATAGTAAACTCTACTTTTGCAGATACATTTCAAATTCTGAAATTAGATTATTTGCTATACATATTCGAGTGGTTGAAGTTTTGTGGTGGGAAATTTATCTTTATTACAATGAATAGGGTAGTGATTTCAAACCTAGGTTTCATGAGTTCCAAAAGTAAAGCAGATGGTATCATCAAAACCTGTTCGTATGGGGGCTGTAGTGTGTGTTGCAACCAGTACAGAAAGGTATTCATACTCAAAATGACATTTTTTTTTGAAAACCCTCTGAAATTTATTTGGCAGATGGCTATTGTCAATAATAAAAGAGGGAAGCAGCTAGATAACACTTACATTAAGAGGTAATGTGTTATAGGAAAAAGAGCACAATGTTTGCAGGAGACACCTGGATTCAAGTCCCCAAATGGCCATCAAGTGGTAAGGTAATCTAGGACAATTAACCTTCCTAATCCTCAGATTTGCCATTTGTAGAATGTGAACAACAAAAACAAACTAACACAGCACACAAGAAGATTATGTGAAGTATCATATGAAGTGATTGGTACCTTGTTGATTTTCAATACATATTAGTTCCCTTCTTTCCAAGGACCATTTCTGAAGATATAACTTAGGTCGATAAAAAGAGTTAAATATGGAAAGTACATAGACAGCTAGATATCACTTCTGGATACATTTCATGTGAAATGGAAGCTATACCAAAAAAACTTCATGTGCTTCACAAAAATATTTTTCTTCAATTTAAAAAGCCCAAGAAGAATCTGAGGAGATGTGGGCTCTAATGAGCTACAGTAAAGCAGGATATATGGTAACAGCATTGCAACAGTTCTTCCCCAAGTCACTTATTTTTATAAAAGTAGACAATGAAATAAAAGTTATTAGACAACACTACCAAGCAAATAACCATATTAGTACATGTGTACAATTTTTAAAACTTTTTTAATGTTCACTTATATGACAAAATAACCACAGCCCATTTGCTACTCTCTCAAGAACACTGTCTTTTTTAAATATTTATTTATTTTTCCAGGTTTATTGAGGTATGATTGACAATAAAGAATGAGTATACACTCAGGTTGTACACCTTAAAAGAAAGCATGCTGATGACCTTTCATATGGCTGTTACACAACAGTTCACCATTGAGGATTCTCATTCTGCTTGCAAGAAAACCCATCTTTTTTCATCTGCTCTTTTCCTGATTTTCTTTATTTATAACTTAGGAAAACATATTTGGAGCCTACCTCACAGTTCCTCCTGAAGATTATGCTCTAAACATTGGTGTCCTAAACTCCAGAGGTAGAGGCAGGACGTGGGAGCATCGTGGTCATGACCTGAGGCCCAGGGGGTCCCTATTCATGGGGTCGAATCCTGGATCTGCCACTTAGTTACCAAGTTTGGCATTACCCTGCCTCAGGTTTTGCTCTTTCTCAGTTTTCTGAATTGTAAGATGAGGATATTAATAGAACCTACATCAAGACACTTAGGATTAAGTTAATAAATGTGTTTTCAGACGCATAGAGGAGTTTGGAATGAAGCAGCATACTCAGTTACTGTCAGCCATGGCTATTAATGTTATTAATTGTTATGAGTTAATGCATGAAAAAAAGCTCAAAATGAGTAAGTATATAATTTAAGATACAACGTGCAAGTGCTGGAGCTCAAACATTATATTAATGTTTTCATTACAATGTAAAAAAAAATTACCACAAACTTAGTGGCTTGAAACAATACATACATATTATCTCACAGTTTTTGTGGGTCAGAATTCTAGTCACAGCTTATCTGGGTTCCTGCCAGGAACTTATAAGGTAATCAAAGTATTGAAGGGCTCCATTGTTTATTGGAACTGAAGGTCTTCTTTCAAGCTCAGGTAGTTGTTTACAGAATTCAGTTCCTTATGGCTGACTGAGGTCGTCCTTTGCTTGCTGGGGGTCCGCAGGTGACTTGCTCAGCAACTGGACGGCACCCACTGTTTCTTCCCACAATTCCACCTTAGTATTGGTAGTCTTGGAGACTAATTGCCTGAGTTTTACTTCTGGTCCAGTAATTACTAGCTGTGAGGCCATGGGCAGGTTACTTAACTCCTCCATGACTCAAATTTCCTATAAAATGAAGACAATAATAGTACAATCTTCCAAAGCTGTTGTGAGCATTAAATATTTGGGGTCATCCTTGCCCACTTTTTCTCATACTCTACATTAAATTCATCAGCATGTCCAACTGATTCTACCTTTAAATACATCCTGAATTAGACTGTACCTTCCCTCTGCTGCCACAAGTCTTATTCTAGATGTTGTTTCCCGCTCGTCTTTTGTGGACCTTCAATATGGACTCCATACCTATGTCTTTTTCTACCTTTGTTTATTCTTAACATGGCAGCCAGAGTGAAGCACCAAATCATTGCACTTCTTTGTTCAAGCTTCTCCCTCCGATGACTTCCCATTTCAGTGAGAGTAGCACTAAATATATACACATACATCTTTTTGTCTTATTTGGCCCAAGAGGAGGACAACAACAAAAAACTAAAAACAGAACAAAAACGAATACATACTTTAGCTTCTACGTCCAAAGAAATAATCCTTGCAATGCAAAACAGCCACCGCAGCATTTAATAAGTTCTGTAGTGGCCTATGCACATAAAGGTTGCTGGTTTGATTTCCAGTCAAGGCAGGTAGTTAGGTTTCAGGTAGGGGGTAGGGTATGTATGTGAGACAAATGATCGATGTTTTTCTCTCACATCAGTGTTTCTCTTCTTCTTTCTCTCTCTCTCTTTTCTTCCCCCCTCCAACCCTCCCTTCCTCTCCTTCTAAAAATCAATGCAGACATGTTTCCAGGTGAGGAATAAATAAATAAATAAGAACAAGGAAGAGCTATGGAGTATACAAAAAGTAAAATAAAAAGTGATGTATTTCCTATAAATCATAAAATAACCAAATTGAGAAATAAATAATCAGTTAGCAAATAACCCTGATAGGCTAAATTCCTCTATTAGAATGTAATCAATCACCCTGGTCAGTGGTTCAGTTGGTTGGAATGTCCTCCCACCCACCAAAAGTTTGCAGGCTCTCTTTCCAGTCAGGGTACATACCTAGGTTGCACTGTTGGTCCCCAGTTGGGCTCGGGATACATACAGGAGGGAGCCGATCAATGTTTCTCTCTCACGTCGATGTTTTTCTCTATCCTCTACCTTACCTTCTTCAAAAAAAAAAAAAAAAAGGTAGCAAAAAATTCAGAATCTAAAAATATACAGCACTTTTACATATTACGTTATTGGATTTAAAATCACTAATACCAGGAATAATTGTTTTTTTTTAATGTCTCAATAACAGTTTACTTATAGTTCAATTACAGTTGTCCCCATTTCCCTCCCATTATTCTCCCCTGTCCTACCCACCCTCCACCTACCACATTCAACCCTCCTTCCCCCCATTGTCCTTGTCCATGGGTCATTTACATGTTACCTGACTCAACCTTCCCCTTCATTCCCCCATTATTCCCCTCTCCCATCCCCTGTAGTTACTGTCAGTTTGTTCTTCATTTCAATGTCCCTGGTTCTATTTTGCTGCTTTGTTTGTTTTGTTGATTAGGCTACACTTATAGGTGAGGCCAAATGATATTTGACTTTTGTAGCCTGGTTTATTTAACTTATCATAACACTCTCCAGTTCCACCTATGCTGTCGCAAAGGGTAGGAGCTCCTTCTTTCTTTCTGCTGTGTAGTATTTCATTGTGTAAATGTAGCACAGTTTTTTCCACTCATTTACTGATGGGCACTTTGGTTGCTTCCAGCACTTGGCTATTGTAAATAATGCTGCTATGAACACTGGGGTGCATAGGTTCTTTTGAATTGGTGTTTCTGGATTCGTAGGGTATAATCTCAGCAATAAAATTGCTGGGTTAAAAGGCAGTTCCATCTTTAGTTTTCTGATGAAATTCCATACTGTTTTCCACAGTGGCTGTAACAGTCTGCATTCACACCAACAGTGCAATAAGATTCCTTTTCTCCACATCCTCGCCAGCACTTGTTGTTTGTTGATTTGTTTATGACGGCCATTCTGACTGTTATGAAGTGGTATCTCATTGTGATTTTAATTTGCATCTCTCTGATGGCTAGTGATGCTGAGCATCCTTTCATATCCCTATGGGCCCTCTGCATGTCCT
This sequence comes from Mormoops blainvillei, assembly GCA_004026545.1. Taxonomy (NCBI): domain Eukaryota; kingdom Metazoa; phylum Chordata; class Mammalia; order Chiroptera; family Mormoopidae; genus Mormoops; species Mormoops blainvillei. Next base: position 45,969 of record PVJD01001621.1, read on the forward strand.
CCTTGGATAAAAGATTTAAATATAAGTTGTGACACCATAAAAATCCTAGAGGAGAACATAGGCAGGAATATCTCAGATATTCCTTGCAGCAATATTTTCACTGATATGTCCCCTAGAGAAAGGGACATAAAGGCACAAATAAACAAATGGGAATACCTCAAATTATAAAGCTTCTGCATGGCTAAAGAAAACATCAGCAAAATCAAAAAGGAACCAACCATATGGGAAAATATATCTGTCAATGATACCTCTGACAAGAGGACAAGAGTTTGATCTCCAAAATATATCTCACACAACTCCACACCAGGAAGACAAACAACCCAATTAAATAATGGGCAAAGGACCTGAACAGGCACTTCTCCAAGGAGGACATACAGAGAATTAAAGTATTTTTAATAAAACTTTAATTCTTAGAAATTTATATATTTTTCTAAATAACCCCTAAATTAAAATTAAAATAAAACTGAAATTTTTCAACCCTACACAATGTACCATATTTTGCCATGTATGATGAGCACTTTTGCCCAAATTTTTGAGGGAAAGATAAGGATGCTCATTATGTGTGGGTATAATGATTATATACCATGGATATAATAATGGGAATAATAATTCTATGTGTAATGTGTGCAAAAACATGTGTGCACACTATACATGGCAAACTGTGGATAATTAAAAGAAGAATAGTTCATACCCAACCTATGTAATGTAACAAAAACTCTAAGGAAAAATCTGTGGCCATCGATGCTGTGATTATTGCTATATAAGATAGAAGGCAATGTCTGTTGACCCCAAACTCTTTATTTTCTTTCCCCTGGTCACCTTCTTGATGCATGTTGGTCTTTTTATATGCATCTTCTCCAGTCAAGAAACTTCATTGTTGAAGCCTATTTCTGCAGCTGTTTTTTAAAATGTGTGTCAGAATTACATGTTTTCTTCTTCTTAGAAATTTTATTGCAGAAAATCTCTGATTTTAATTAAATGTTTCTAGTGTTATTTATCATTCTCTTTTCTCTTTTCAAAAGAAGAAATTTTAATTATTGAATCTATACATGAGATTACTTTTTAGAATTGCAACATGTAGATGTTGAAAAATGTTCAGATATATTATGTGTCTCTGGAAATAAATACTCCTTGTGTTACATTTCATTCACTCTTACATGATGAACTTTTAATTCAACTGATATCACTACCTCCAAAATAAATGTAGATGATAATGCATCATTTCTTTCCTTAGTTCCATAAGAAGCTATGATTCATTGGTAAATGTTCTTTTTAAATTTCATGCACTTAAATGTAAATATATTTACAAGAAAGAAAGTTTGGGGAAGCAAAAGAGCTAATCTTAGGATTGTCCCTCCTGGCTTTACACCTCGTTCTTGGTAGGTATCAATTGACATATTCAAAGATTTGCATGTGACCAATCTGGCTGAACTGTTTTGACTAAATGGGTCAATAAAAACAATTAACCTAAGTCATTGGCAGAATCACTTGACATTTTTAGACATAGCCTCATTATCTCTAGAGGTATTTCTAGACTTATGTTTTCATAGCACTTAATACTACTAATACTACTGTGATTAGAAAGAGCTTGGTGCAATTAAAATCCTGTCTTAATTATATTATTTGGGATTTGGGGATCATTCTCATGTTCTCTGACTTTTTCAGTATGTCATTTCTCATGTTTTTCTTCTAGAAAACTCCTTTATTTTTTTCTCTTACACTCGATTTATTCTTTTCCATTTCTTAGCTTTGCGCCCTTGGCCTTCAAAGTCGTCTTTTATTTCATTTTCCAGTCTTTGCTTACAGATTTTCAACCTGTGTTCTTAGAACCTGTGTAATTGTCATTCAATCTCTTTGCTCAAATTTGCAATATAGCACAACAAGCAATAAAAGTTTAATACATCTATTATTAATAGATAAAAATGAAAAAAGATGCCAAGGAATTCCAAAAGTAGGAGCTTCTATAGCTGTATCTATATAAAACAGGAAATTATGAAGGTTAAAAACCAGTAATAGGTATTAGAGAAATAAAATGTATTGGTCAACTCAATAAATCTAAAAGTTTCCATGCAAAGATATCATTGCTGAGGAGTTCCTCTCTCACTAATAAAGCATAACATTATTTAGCTACATACTAGAATTCAAAAATTTTCTTATTGTCAATTAACTACATGGTTGCCCACCAAAATCCTATTTCCTCTTTCTTCTATAGTAATAGCACCTTCCAATCATAGGTGGGCACATGGCTGCCCAGAATAAAACTGAATTACCCAGGCTCTCTTTCAGTTAAGCAGGATCAGTTGTTTATGCAATATAAAGAGATTTAAGGGAAATTGGTGTGGTGACTTTTGAAAGGTATAATTAAAGAAAGGGACATGCTCTCCTCTTTCCTGTTTCTTGGAGTCAGGGCATAGACATAGTGACTGGGTATGGAATAGCCAGTTGGGACTGTGAAGCGGATGCAATGAAGGTTAGTGGAATGAGACAGAAGCAGCTCTGGTCCTGGACAACCATGGAATTACTAAACCAGGACAAGACTGCTCTAGATATAGAAGAAGAAGAATAAAAAATGAATTTCAGTATTGTTTAAGCTGTTGCTCATTTTTGGTTTCCTGTAGTTTTTAGATAATCTTCATTGTAATGAATATAAACTACTACTTTCCACAGAAAAAAAAACTAGAATTTTTAACCTATTTTTCTTTGAAATATTTTCCATAGATAAATTTTGATGCTTTGGTTTGTGTTAGTGTACGTGTGCTGGGAACTGGCTCACTAATGCAAAGCATGCACAGCACTAAATCATGGCTCAGAAAGGCAGCATTAATTTTCCACAGTTGAATACCAGTGAAGTGGGTTTTGTCCCTTTGTTAATTTCTCAGGCCCTTCCCTCAACCTGATGCGATGTTATTCTTTTGCATTTTTTTTTTCTATTCTCCTTATCTTACGTGTCCCCCACAGCTGTACATGCCCTAGAACTGGAATACAGAAGACTTCGTGTCTCTTAATTTTACCTTCCAATCTGTCAACTAGTGCTGTCAATTCTACTTGCAAAATATTTCTCTTTTTCTCCTTTTTTTGTACCTGACTCTTCATTCCTGTGTATTCTCATTTTTCTCTGCCTTAGGCTTTTCTCATGTTTTCCCAGGATCAGTGCGCTCCCTTTGGACACTGCAGCCCTTTTCTCACTATTCCCGCATGCTGTTCTCAGCACCTTAGAGACACGGAGCATGCCCAGTGCACATGATGCAGTACTACTCAGGATCCATCCGTGTTTCTCATCCCACTCAGCAGTCGTCACATGCAGTGTTCTCCTGAGCTATGGGGTTCACAGAGAGACCTCTGTGGCCCTCCGTGTTGATGGCATGGTAGATGAGGTAGTTGTTCTGGTCACCCTGCCATCCTCCACCACATGCACAATTGCATAAGAATAGCCCCACTGAGATTTCTTCTCCAGTAGTATATATGGTCATGCATGTATCGCGGTGATTTCACAAAAAAAAAAAATCCTTTTAGTGCGTAACATTTTGATAGAAAATGAGCCATTTTCTTTAGTACTTCAAAGTTGTTTTCCCTGAGTTGTATATTGAATTTGCTCATTATACTTTTATATTTTCTTATTTTTAATGTAATTGTATCCTCTCTTTTATCCACAATAGGTCTTTGCAGAAGTTACCCATTTTATTTTTCTTTCAAAGATTCCGTCTTTGGTTTTAGTAATGTTTTCTCTTTTTTTGTTATTCTCTCTCTCTCTCTCTCTCTTCTCAGTTCATTTTAAAATGTTAGTTCAGTCTTTGTTCTTTCTTAAGATATATTTTTTTAATCCTCATTTCTTTTCACTAAAGGAAGATAATTCATTTCCTTACTTCTTTTCTTTTTTTTCTTCCTCTCTCCCACCCTCCCTTTCTTCCTTTCATCATTTACACCTTTAAACAATCAGGGATCCCTGATCGTTTGTGTCTTCCTTAACGTCTTTCTTCAGTATTCTATAGTTTTCTGAGTACAGTTCTTTTATCAACTTGGTTAAGTTTATTCCTAGGTATATTATTTTTCTTGTTGCTATAGTAAATGAGATTTTTTTTGTCCTAGTTTCTGTTTCTCATATTTCATTGTTGGCGTACAAAAATGCCTTTGATTTCTGAATATTGACTTTGTATCCCACTGTTTTGCCAAATTCATTTACTAGGTCAAGTAGGTTTTTTTGGAACCTGTGGGGTTTTCTATGTACCCTATCATGTCATCTGCAAACAATGACTGTTACTTCCCCCTTTCCAATTTAGATGGCTTTTATTTCTTTTTCTTGTCTCATTGCTGTGGCTAGAACTTCCAATACTATGTTGAATAGAAGTGGTGGCAACCACAATATCTTCACTAATGTATCTTCTAGGGAAAGGGATATAAAGGAAAGAATAAACAAATGCAACTACATCAAATTAAAAAGCCTCTGCACAGCTAAAGAAAATGAGCAAAATGAAAAAGGAACCAACTGTATGGGAAAACATATTTGCCAATGATACCTCAGATATCATTGAACTTATATGATTCAATGCCAGGAAAACAAACAATCCAGTTGAAAAACAGGCAAAGGACCTGAATGGACACTTCTCCAAGGAGGACACGCAGAGGGACTATAGGCATATGAAAGGATGCTCAACATCACTAGCCATCAGAGAGATGTAAATTAAAACCACAATGAGATACCACTTCACACTGGTCAGAATGGTCATAATTAATGAATAAACAAGCAAAAAGTGTAGGTAGGCATGTGAGGAAAAGGGAACCCTGGTGCACTGTTGGTGGGAGTGCAGACTAGGGCAGTCACTGTGGAAAACAGTATGGGATTTCCTCAGAAAACTAAAGATGGAACTGCCTGTTAATCCAGTGATCCCACTGCTGGGATTATACCCTAAGAATCCTGAAACGCCAATTCAAAAGAACCACACACCCCAATGTTCATAGCAACGTTATTTACAATAGCCAAGTACTGGAAACAAACTAAGTGCTCATCAGTAAATGAGTGGATCAACAAACTGTGGTACATTTACATTATGGAATACTACACAGCAGAAAGAAAGAAGGAACTCTTATCCTTCGTAAGAACATGGATGGAACTGGAGAATATTATGGTAAGCGAAATAAGCCAGGTGGTGAAAGACAAATACCATATAATTTCACCTATAAATGGAACCAAATCAACAAAACAAACAAATGAGCAAAATATAGCCAGAGACATTGAAATAAAGAACAAAATGACAGTGACCAGAGGGGAGCATGGAGAGGGATAACAAGGAAGGAATGGGAAGGTCAAGTCAAGTAACATGTATGAAGGACCTATGGTAATGGACCATATGGTAGGGACTGACTGAAGCGGGGGGTAAGGCAAGGGAGAGCAACAGGGGGAAAATTGGGATGACTTTAATAGAACAACAAAAAAATAAATAAATATATAAGTAAATTAGGGGTGCCCAACCCCCCAGTTGCAGACAGGTACTGGTCCAGTCCATGGTCTGTTAGGATCTGGGCCACGAGGGAAGCTCACCTGAGCTCTGCCTCCTGTCTCCACCAGCCTCCCCCGCACAAACTCCCCACCCTCCTCCCACCCCCAAGCCCTCCGCCCCACCCCTGTCCACAGCAGGAGGGGAGCAAGTGATGCTGTCTGAGCTCTGCCTCCTGCCCCCACAAAGTGGAATAACTGGTCCTTGGTGCCAAAAAGGTTGGGGACCATTGGCATACAGTACTTAAATTCAGTATCTCCACACCTCATATAACTCTATCATTCTTTGATACTGATGAGAATTGTTTTGACCTATGAGTATTCTGTACTGGACACTATGAAAAAAGTTTATGCAACTTCAGATGCCAATGTTGTCAACACTCTGAGCTAAGCAGCTTCTAAAGCAGTATTTTATAAATACCCTGATATTTCAGAGCCAGGAAAATAAAATAAAAAGCCTGAATTACAGAACAAGAGAATACGTTTCATACTAGAGAAGCATATATAATAAAATTTGAGCATAACCACATTTTAAAAACTGATTTAAGATGAAGATAAAAAGGTAATTTTGGGTTGAAATAGGCCATAAGAAATTTTTAAAAATTTAAGAGTTGTAATCCTGTTTTAAGTGTCAGTTTTTTAAAAAAGAGGATCCAATTTTTTTAATAGACATATATAAGCATTTACTTTGTTGGAAGCCCTAAGGCCCTAAATCTATCTTCATCTTGTGGGTCTTTAAAAATATACTCTTTATTTTGTTCTGGAGTTAGTCCTAAGAACTAATTAATATTTAGTAATAAAACTGAATTTACTTTGAACAAAACATATTTGGAAGTGATAGATAATAAAACTTACATTGGGGGAGGGAGCTAGTGAACAGTCATTGCTCAATAGTTTAAGCTAATATTGTCTCACAATTACCGTGCAGTTTCATGGTGTTTGTGTTATAGTGCAGATTACTTAAGAACTTTGACTTCCACAGATTTAACATTTGTAACTTCAGCAATTAACAAGGGACTCTGTGATCTATGGCCTCTAGCAATTCAAAATTTTTCTGAAGTACCAATTACATATGCTAATTGTGAGCAGAAATGGCAGTAGGACTAGAAAATTCCAGGGTAAAAGACATAAATGAGGACCAATTGAATCTTTTCAGAATCACACTGAATTTTGTCTTTTTGTTGAATCTTATTTAACTGTTCTTATCTTAGAGTACCAAGTTGTCAATGATTTTTGAGATACTACTTTAATTAATCAATTGATCTATGCAGCTATATCATTTACATTAAAGCTTATTTATTCTCTTTTGATTCACAATTTAAGTGAAGAGTTCTACATGTTTGATCAGCAAATCATTCATTTTACTTTACATTGTTAATATTTCAATATCATTCCATGCTTAATTCAACAAATTTCATAGATGGAAGATTCCAAATTGTGTTTCCCTGAAAAAAAAGGGCTAAAAAGAAATTCACATTTGCTTGCATATTTCATATAAACTATAGAAGTAAATTAAGTATTATAACATTTATCTTTTGTGTGGACTAAATGATAAAACACTGCACTGAAACCTGAAAAATAGTTATTGAAACAAGCATGAGGTTTTGCGTATCCAGAAGACTAAGAAGTCTCCAAATTCAATCAAATGAATGACCTTGGAATCAGACTGCCTGGACTGAATCCTTGCTCCTCCGCTTACCCTTGTGACCTCTGACAAGTGACTTAACCTCTCTGTGCCTATTCCTGATAGATAGTAACAGTAATGACTTCATCTGTTTCTGTCCTGACTATCAGGGCAGCTAATACCTAGCAGAGTGCTTAGCACATATAAAGGTTCAGGAAATTTTAGGTTTGCTGATTCTGACTGTCTGGGGAGCTCTAGTTAACAAGATGGATTTTGTTACATTGTTAGCAGACTTGATCAATCTCCCAAATGCTACATTACAGCAAAGTATTGTTTGTTTGTTTGTTTGTTTTTTCCCAGTTGCTGTGTACAGTTGACCCTTGAGCCACACAAGTGTAAGCTATGTGGGTTTACTTATACATGAATTTTCTGCAATAAATACTGTGAATGAATTTTCTCTTCCTTAAGATTTTCTTAATAACATTTTTTCTCTAGCTTACTTTATTTTACGAATACAGTATACAGTACATATTAAATACAAAATATTTGTTAATCAACAGCTTATGTCATTGTTAAGGCATCCAGTCTATAGTAAGATATTAGTGGGTAAGTTTTGGGGGAGTCAAAAATTATATGTAGATATTTCAACCACACAAGGGTCAGTGCTTTAACTCCTGTGTTGTTCACAGGTCAACCATAATGTCATTCAACTGACAGGCATTTATTTTCCCATTTCTACAGATGACACAAATAAGGAAATTATTTTAAAGACAACAATAGCTAGAAGCAGATGAAATAAACAGAAATAGATAAGAGAGAGACAGAGTGACTAAAACAGTGGGAGAGAGAGAGAGAGGGAGAGTGATAGATGACAGATCATTAGATGACAGGTAATTAGATAGACAGGCTTCTAAGTAGCTAGGTAGGTTCATAGATAAGCAGGCAGAAAGGGAGGGAGGTAGATTGGATGGATGGATGGATGGATGGATGGATGGATGGATGGATGGATGGATGAACAGAGATGATACATAGATGATACAGTTTGTATTAACATTACAATTAAGAGTTTACTGCAAATTTTGTGGGAAAAGAGCCTTGAGGATAAAGAATATGTTATTTAATACAGATATTTAAAATTTTCCCCAAAACTTAAATGTTTAATGTAGAAACTTGTCCTGTGTAGGCAGGAGAACAGAACAGAGTTTACAAGCTTATTTCAGTTTCTAATTTGTACAATGTTACAAGATGACTTAGTTGCCTAATTATATTGGCTCTGCACTTAGAAATTTAAATAGTTATGATTCAAGAAGCTATTTCTTCAAGTATAGGAAATGAAATTCAATGTGGGAGATCTCCATCCATGTCTCTTCCATTCTCCCTCCCTCCTTCCTTCCTTCTGTGCACAATTTCCATTTACTAGTAGTCTACCAGCATCTGAAAAACAGTTCAAACTAATATTTACTCAGGAATGTGACAATGCTTCACCTATTCCCAGCACCCTGGCCTTTCTGAAAAATATTATAAATAATGTTATTTTTTACTTTAAAAATAGAATTGAAGATAAATGTTCCATGGAAATCAAAAACACTAAAAATATAAAATGTAGTCTTGAATGACTTACAGTAATCCTGTGTATAAAATACAAACAAAAATAAAATCTTAACTACTTCAAAACCTGAAAATTGGTGTTTTAAAAATATTTGGGGTATTAGTTATTTTTGTAATCCTAACAGTCCCATTTTCTCCATTTGTAATTCCCTTATCAGTTAGAGACAGCCTGGATTAAATTGGTTGCTTCAGCATCTTTTCCTAAAAAGCTTTGTTTACAGTTCTGTAATCACACTTACTATATTTTATAATTTATCTATGTGCCTTTCAGTGTTTCTCATCATTAGGTTGTTAAGTCCTGAAAGACATTGGCACAACCTCATTCATATTTGTGACTCCCACACTTGGCCTTCTATTTCCTATAAAATAGATACTCAACATGTTTTTAATAAATAAATGAAGAGGATGATTATTAAGGCATATGAATAGGCTTCACCAATCTTTGATCACAGAGATACCAACAATTACAAAACAATTATTGTGTTTAGTTGAGAAAGATGCAGAAGGCAGATGCTTTGATGGATAAAAAATACTTAACACTGGAACTAGTTTATACCAAATGGTTTTGTAAAATGATCAATGTATTGTTGAATAATGAATATGAATGACAAACATGTAATTTGGATCAATAGTTTCAGTGTGTTTAAAAATACAGCCCCATATGCCTTTTGACCCAGCAATTCCACTGCTGGGATTATACCCTAAGAATCCTAAAACACCAATTCAAAAGAACTTATGCACCTCAATGTTCATGGCAGCACAATTTACAATAGCCAAGTGCTGGAAGCAACCTAAGTGCCCAACAGTAAATGAGTGAGTCAAAAAACTATGGTACATTTACACAATGGGATACTATGCAGCTGAAAGAAAGAACGAGCTCCTACCCTTTGCAACAGCATGGATGGATCTGGAGAGCATTAGGCTAAGTGAAATAAGCCAGGAGGTAAAACACCATGTGATCTGACCTATAAGTGGAACCTAATAAAAAAACAAACAAGCAAGCAAAATATAAGCAGAGACATCAAAATAAAGAACAAACTGACAGTAACTGGAGGGGAGATGGAAAAGGGATAATGGGGGGAAACAGGGGAAGGGTCATCAAGGAACATATATAAAAGACACATGGACAAAGCCAAAGAGAGGTAGAATCAAGGATGGGAGGTGGGGATGGATGGGGGGGAAATGAAGACAAGTGTACTTGAACAACAATAAAAAAAATAATAAAGCAAAAGCAAAAAAATAAAATAAAGACTATGAAAGTGGTAAAAAAAAAATACAGCCCCATAGAACATAGTCTTTTCTTGGACACCTACTAGATTAGGAGAAATGATTCTTTTGCCACTTATTCACATATTTACTTGAGTTCTTTATTTAATGCTAACTAGAGTGTCAAATGCATAGAGTAAACAAAATTCTTCCAAATGAATTTTACAGCCAACCACGTGAAGCAGAAATGAATGTCTTCAATTAAATATAGGGATGCATAGGCACAAAGGACACAATGAGGACATAAGGGAAAGAATCATCAGTTTCACCTGGGTGTGAATAAAGGGTTAGCAAATGTGGCATTTAAATCACTCTGGCAACATCTGGAGTATAAACTCCAGGACATTTTGAATGTACAGAACATCTCTTCCATCAGAGCGACTAAATTTCAAGTATAAGTGGCCAAGTGAAAGTGAATTTTGTCCATCAAGAAGAAAAAGTATTGCTGTAATTTGAAGGCAAAACAAGAAATCTGATATCAAAATCCTGGATATATAGACTGAAATCTGAATATTATTTTATTCTTCTTGGATCTATGAATACATTTCCTATTCCCTAAACAAATTATCTCTAAGAACACCACTAGTTATAAAATCCTGGAATTAGACCTGAGGTGTGTAATGATAAATTTTTCACAATAGTCTATTTTACCAAATATCCATTCATGGTGTGCTGGAGTCACTGATTGTTAAAATTTCAGAAATTTTGTGGGCATTTGCTAAGTTAAAGTCATAAATACTCAAAACATCACTTTCTACAAATTTTACTACATTTTTGTATCATTGATGCTCTTGAGTTTATTTTTGCTAACTTATGTATGTGGTGCAATTACAACATAAAGATATGCTACTTCATGTCTTATCCCTACTCTACATTTAGTGGCCATGTTGTTTTGAAATTGAACATTGTAGGAGTCTTAACACCGTAGAAACTGTCCAATGCTACAAATCAGGGCATGATTTATTGTTTTGTTGATGGTCTAGACTTAATTAAAGTGATGGTGAAAATGTTAATAATGTAAATTAAAAGTAAGCATGTTTATATTCACATTGTGAATAGCCCAGAAATTCAAGAAAATATCCTTGCAATGTTATATAACTATTATCTAATTCAGCAAAAATGTTGTTCATATCACTGAAGAACTAACAAAGTTCCAACAAATATTTTCATTATCTTACTTTCATCTTGTCAATGGAAGTGAAAATATTAACCAATACATACTAAAACTATATTCATTTGTCATTTATAACCATAGTTTAGCTACTTATACAGGACTCAGAAAAAAAATCAATGAAAGCATTATGAAAGAATCAATTGGTTATCCGGGAATTTATGACAAAGAATATTGTGTTTATTATTTATAAATTGTAAGCTGCACATTTCTCTATAATTTATAACTATATTTATACTTACATACATATATATATATATATATATATATATATATATATATACATTCTTTCTATATTCTCAAGTTATTACAATGCATGAAAGAGCCCTGGCCAGTGCGGCTCGGTGGATTGAGCACCAGCCTGCGAACTGAAAGTCTGCCAGTCCGATAGCCTGTCAGCACACAAGCCTGGGTTGAGGGCCAGGTTCCCAGTTGGGGCCGTGCAACCAATTCATGTCTCTCTCACACATCAGTGTTTCTCTCCCTCTCTTTCTCCTCCCCTTCCCTTTCTCTTTAAAAATAAAATAAATAAATAAATTCTTAAAAATTCAGGAAAGAATAAATTTAAGCCTAAAAATGTATGTGCATAGGTTTTATATGTTTAGCTAAAGTGAATGAAATCTCTCTGACATTTCTTCCCTCAAAGCCAAATGTGGGCTCCAAACCTTTGTAAACATAGCTCCCCAAGGAACCACAATAAAAGATAATTCTTGCCGCCTACTTTTGATTCATGGCTTAAAGCACTTTCGGTTAGCACACTAGCATTAACTGTTAACATTTTAGTCCAGAGAAGTTGAATGGGATATGTGGTACACAAAAGAAGCCAAAACTCATTGGGTGGCAGAATAGTATCTTATATGAACTTCTATAGACTCAGTGATTTGACCTAGCACCCTAGGCTGAGTGAGACACTTGAAGTGATCATTTTACCACTGGATGTTCTGAGCAGAGAATCCTCTACTTCATAAATACTCAGAAGCAGACATGTTCCTAGTATTAAAATCTACATACAATATGGGAAGGCCTCAAGCATAAGAAGTTACAAGTGGTAAGATTGGTGATACATACATCGAGTCTTCTTGGTGCATTAATGTGTCCAACCCACCACTAAAGAAGAATTTCCTTTCACTTTGTCAACTGTGAATTTTGGATTTATAGCTCCACATTTTGAAAGAGCTACTGAATTTAAGGGTATTAGAATTAAAGTGGTTATAAGCAGTTAACACACGGCCTTTGTGAAATAAAACCACATTTATACTGAGAAAGTAATGAACTGTGGTTGAAATGGCCAGACCACCCAATTTATCTCATTAAGAAGCGCATGCAGGAATTTAGTCAAGAAGTCTAATTGAAAGGAGAAAAAAAGCCACCATTACCTGCAATGCTATCGTTCATTGCTCTCGCATTTTAAGGTGGACACTTTATATTTTAAAAGTGAATCAATAGTCTATTCCTCTGAATTAGACTTGCCTCACACACACACACACACACATTTTTAAAAAAGGTAAATGAAATGTTGTTCACTGAGCTGAGGTAAATAGAGTAGTCAATTGTTTCACTATTTTGTGGTGTTACGTAGGTGTTTAGGGATAGATGTTAATTCTATGAGAAGCTGACTTAGCTAAAATGAAAAATAGCATTAGTAAAATACGGAAGCAAATGTGGTCAACAGCCCACTACAGCTATATTTTTCACACATCCTGTGACTACGTAGTTCAGTTAAATTCATGATCCCTAAAGCACAGAGCAATAACATCCATTTTTCATTCTTTTGTTGAAAAAAGTATTGCTAATCGTGCTTGAAAAGCCATTGCTTTTGTAGAGACAGCATAAGCCCAGTTACAGAGGACTAAAAAACTGTAGATTATTTTTTTTATTTTGACAAGGAATTATGGTGATGATACTTTTAGTCTTCTTTTAAAAATCTTCAAAATAACTAATCAAAGCAGGTTTTGGTCATCAGTGTTATTACTCTGATCAAATGCCAAACAAAAATGTTTACAAAAGTCAACTCATTTATACAATTCCTCTTCTTACTATTTTGTTTTCTAAGAAAATGGTAAGCCACAGATGGAAAATGGGAAAGTGCTAATTTTGGATTAGTGTTAGCATATCAATATTTTTTTCTCCTACTTTACATAAAAATAATTGCCCTTTAAAGTAAACTATTAATATATACTAGAAGGCACTTTAATGCATTACAATAAATCATTATAGACTTTTATTTTCCCTAATTCATCTCCTTCTATACATATTTAAATACCTATGTGGTTCATGAAAACAAATTGGTAACATGTAATTGTTCATCACAGAGTATTAGGACTTCATTTTTTTAAATAAAACTTTTTCAGACAGCTATATCTTACAAAGTTGTCACAGGAGCATGACCAAAGATTATGAATTTAGCAAAAATTTAGAAGATAAGAGTAAGCATTTTTAAAACTTCCTATAATTTTTTGAAAATTCATTTGGGGAGAAATTTGTTTGGAGTCCTGAAATGGAAATGTGGGAGGAAAAAAAGCAAAAATTAACAAATTCTTCCCAGTTTAATGCAACTTCTCCAAAAACTGAAATTATTATTTAAGTGAACATTTATTAATATTATTCTACAAATGATACTTGTGCTTATTTATATACAGTAGCTATTTTCAATGGAATTTCAAGTGTAAGACACAACTAGAAACAAGCTGCTGAATAACTCATCACAAAGACTGGAGGGCAGAGGCCAATGGAATTTGGGTGGTGGTAGGTTTGTCCTTAAGCTTCTCAAGCCACGGATCACAAAGGTGAATGCAATGCCTCTTCTAGAGTCTTTGTGGAGAGCTACTGAGTAAAGAACACCATTTCTAACACCAAACTTGCTTTAAGAAGAGTAAATGATATTAATAATAATTCACTTTGACATTGTTGAGCATCAACTACTTCCTAGGTGCTGTTCGGAATGTTCATTGATTCAAGTATTCTTCATAGGAACCCTATGTTAGATGCTTATAATTTACTTATTTTATGAATAAAAAATATCAGAGAGTAAATCATTACCTCAGGGCCGGTAAACTGGCTGGCAAAGTGCTGGAGACAGAAAGGAGCAAGACCATCTCAAACGTTTGGTTAGGGTTTTTACATGAGTGGGACTCGCATGTGCCTGAGTTTAGTGAACTGGCAGCTTGAGCCACACATTCTATTTGCATAAGGAGTGAGAATCATTTTGGAAAAGGACTAATCCTGACGAAGTAGGGACCCAGGCATGAAAAAGTTGAGCTAAGAGCAAAGCCTTGGCATTAGGGGGTAAGGGAGAAACAATTCTGGTCACATCAATAAATTATCATTCAGATTTATCTCCTAGTCTAGCCCCCGTGAACATTAAGGCCTATGGAGAGTGGTTACAGTTGCAATAAAAGCTGACAGTGTCTCACCTGAAACTCTGTAAGGCCTTGGAACACAGCAGGTGAGGACAGTGCAACTATATTATGTGATAGAGAAATAATATCAGACAAGGAATTTAGTCACTAAACTTTGGAAATAGGTGTCTCCAAGAAATTTAGGTCACTCTGAATTTTCCAGAGTCTAGATTACCTGTGAGTTTCTTTTGCCTATTATATCCTCAGAAACCTCTGAAGACATAGTTGTTAAAACTTACCAACTAAATGCCCTATCTATTGTACTATCCTATCCAATGAAATATAGAAAGAATTTTTAAAAATTAAAAAATCCCTCTAAGGCTGTTCCTTTTATGCTTACTAAATGACTGAGCAATTTGCTCCCTTAGTGTTTAGCCTAGCTAAGTGAAAACTTAGGTTCACACAGAAATATATGCATGAATGCTCACAGCAGGTCTATTTTTAAACACTGAAAACTGGAACAATCCAAATGTCCTTCAATGGGCAAATAGGAGTATATATAATGGTATACCTGTTCGATGGAATATTACTCAGATATAAAAAGAAATGAATGAATGATATATACAACAATTTCAATGAATCTCAAAGGCACTATGCGGAGTAAAAAAAAGTCTCAAAAGTGACATACTTTAGAATTTGACATTCTTCAAAGGCATTAACACAGTATAGAGAAAACATCAGAAGTTGTCAAGGCTTATGGAAGGGAGGGAAGGGAATTACTATAGATGACAGCATGAAAGAATTATTTGCATTGATATAACTGTTCTATACCTTGATTGTAATGGTGGTACACAAATATAAATATGTTAAAATTCACAGAACTGTACAACAAAAGAAAAACCAACAATTTTACTAAATGATACCTTAAAAAATGATCAAGAAGCAAACAAAAATACCCATCAATGACCTCAGCTTCTAGCTGAGTTTAAGAAAGAAAGATACACATTGTATTAAAAGAATTTACATTAACAATAGATGGGGGATGGGAGGAGCTGGGAACAGGTAAACCAGGGTAAGTTCTGTAATAGGTGAATAGTGCATAAGGAAGAAGTATTTGATGGTTCTGGATTGCACATGAAAAGCTCATGTGCAAGCAAGATGCAGTGGTGTCTGGTGATGGGCTATTTTTTCCAGATAGCCACCTGGAAGTTAATTCGAAGTTTCAACTTATACTGAGGAAAGTGAGCAGTCTTTTATTGGTTTCAGCCCATAGTTCTTAACCCATTAATTTTCCCTCTCTCTTCCTCCCACCCTCTGGACTGTGGTAATTTAATTTGGGACACCTCAGAATTTTTCCCTTTTCCTCTGTAGCATTCTCACTTGCCAAATTAAAAAAAAAAAAAGATAGTGAATGAGACAGAAGCAGGAACCTAAGCTCTTTCTCTCTTGCATGGAGTAATAGACCTTCCTACCAAGCTGGGTGCACTTTCAGAACCAACCAGAAAAGAAAAGAAAAACTAATGGAGTCCAAAACCCTTCGTCATTTCACAGTTGCTAACCATATCCTGTTTTATATGAAGGTCACTGGGAGTAGCTTTTATGCTGTTCTCTTTGTCTCAGCTAAGAAAGGAAGTTGGCCACACATTTCTATTTAATTTTCTGTGGGGACTAAAAATATACACTAATATGATTTTTAACTGAAATAGGTCTCCAGTGTTAGTGAATCACTTTCAATAAGGGCATACTTGTAACCCCTTAAGAAACTGGAATGGCATCCTTCAAGCTAGAGGAACTTGGCTTGCTGTAGTTCCATTAATTCATGTCCCTCATTTGGGCATTAACATGAAAGACTCCATGAGCTGACCCCACGATGTCCCTGGTACTAACACCTCAGTGGAGTGTAAATGGAAGGTAACTACTTATCCAGAAGCAAAAGTGGATTGATGAATTGCCTAAGAGGATGATGGATGGGCTAACGCGCCAGACAGTCAGGGTTTATAAATGTCTTTGAAATAGAGTGGCTGAAAAATATTCTTCCATTTTTCACCCCACCGAGCTTCACGAGTTTAATGCATCACTCTGTATCTCTAGCAAAATACAAGTGAATGTGCCCCACCATACTCAATAATTTGATAAAGCATTGACCAGGTCACCAAAGGTCTGAAAACAAACATCCAGGTCCTGCCGTTCCCCCGCCCTCTCCCAGGGTCTCAGGGACCTTTGCCAGGAGAGCAGCTGGCAATGCACAAGAGTCATTTTCTGAGGGTAAGGTGTGCTGGCTCTGCTACTCTCTGCGGGAGCTGCTTGCTCTGGCTGTGCTTGAGGGCAAGCTTTCAGTTTCTCCATCATAACGTCTTGCTATTTGAGATGTTTGCAGGCAAAGCCTCTCCTTTCAGAGCTGTTTTCTCTCAGCTGCAGGTACAAACTGACATACTTCATAAGTTCACAATAGCCAAAGAGTTCCCATAAAGATTTTTCTTGCCTAAAAGCAAGGAGGTGATGAGTATCTCTTATTTATTACTTTGTCATTTGAGATTCATTTCACACAACTTTATTGTTTACCTCTATTCTGACCCTTTGATGGCATGGTGCCTTGCTGGAGAGACGGCCCCTCCCAGGGTCGGCCAATTCCTAGAGATAGTAATCTGGCTGGTGAGCACACCTTTCTATTCAAACCAGTCAATCTAAGGCCCATACCCTAACCACCTGTTTTGGAAGGGTCTCTCACTCTAGGCCACTGTCTACTTGCTGACAGTCAAACTAGCTATCCTAAACTTGCTTGCCTGGTCTTGCCTTGCCAGTTCTCTCTGGGGAAATGACAACAGAGGCTCCTACCCACGACTTTCCTCCCTGCCTCTGCGTCTGTCCGGACCATCTGTCTCATTGCTTCCCCATGTGGCATCTTCATGAGGTTGTGACTCCTGTTTCTAGGAAAGGCTCTGAGTACAACAAACTTCTTCCTTCATGGCAATCTTTTCTGTGTCAGAGTATCATAACATACTTTATAAGAGCAAATCCTGAGTATTTAACAAACTATTTTAAGCCTTGTGTTTTTTCTTCCTTTTCTTAATTCCAAAAGACAAATCTCAGTCAAAACTGTTTTTCTAAGTGTGATTATTATTAAGTCAACCATTGAGATTAATTAATTTAACTTACCAAGACCCTTACTTTAATGAGATGTTTTGGTTTCTGCGAAAAAGCCACCATATTCACAAATGCATTTCTGTTTTAAATACATCTCTGCTTTTATTGTTAACTTTTATTACTTAACCACCAATGCCTGTTTTCTAGTCTGTAAAATCTAATCATCCATTTTATCATTCAACACATAAGAATTGAAATTCATGTTACATGTCAGGAAATGCATTATAGTTGCAAAGATAACAGGCCAGTTATTACATTATGCACATAAAACTGCTAAAATATTTTTTAAATTATTATAGAAAACTACATTAGTGTGATATTTATTAGCCCTTAAAAGAACTAGAAGAGCTGAAAAGGGAAGAACTCACTTCCGAGCACTCAGTCCTGCTCTATAGAGAAGGGAATTTGAGTGAGTCTGAGTGGAGTGATGCAGTGGTCCCCATCCTTTTTGGCACCACCAACCGGTTCAATGGAGGGCTGTGAGGAGAGGAAGCAGGGCCCCGGGCAGGAGGTGGAGCTCAAGTGAGTTTCCCTTCACCGGCTCGCCCACAGTGCCAGGAGGGGGTGGGGAGGCAGGAGGCGGAGCTCAGGTTAGCTTTGCTTGAGGTCCGATTCAGTACCTGTCTGAGGCCACGGGTTTGGGGACCCTGGAGTAAAGTATTGCAAGACAGCTACTAAAACATCAAACCTTGAACCATCATTGGGTTACTTAGAATACTGAAGATTCCAGGACATCTGGAAAAGCTGCCGATGGATGCTGTGTTGATATTGGTTGGTAAGCTATCACTATTGCCCAATCGAAAGATAATGAATGTTCTGCTCAGACAGCGGTAGGAAGAAAAAAGAATGGTTTTAACTGATCATTAGAAGATTGAACCAGAAAAAAACAAGGATATTTTAGTGTGGGAATTAAAAAAAAAAAAAAAAAAGGAAGTGTAGACGTTTTCCAATGGCTTTTACGTGGATAACTAGTGATATCATTAATGAGATAGAGAATGAAGAAAAAGTTGATGTAAACTCTACAAATGCCACATTTTCATGCTGAACACATTATATTTAAAAAAAACAAAAAGAAATTTCAAGCAAATTTGTTTATAACAGATTTTTTTATAAACAAATTTGTGACATTGGCCAAAACAGTTTTTGGAAAGTAATATAAAAAGAAATAATTTCAGAAAACACAAAATATGTATTGCATTTTTAATTTTATACAAAAATTATTTGCTATTCAAAAATTACTTCTAGAAAAAGATAAAATATATTCCTTAATTATTTTTTAAATGTTTTTAGGTGATATCCCAATTTTAAAGCTAAATTGTAGGTAACTTTGCCTTACATTTTACCTACTTAAGTTTTAATAATAAAAATTGAGTCACAGTCCACATTTTGCTTTACTAATACTGCCCACTATTGAACTACAATTTAAAAAACTAAAATTAAAAAACAGATTTGACTCTCATATAAACAGAATAGTTTGAATCCCTAAAAGTTAATATCAGTAAGAAATACAACCCACTGATTTTTATATATCTCAATACTTTATTCCATACCAAAATTTAGAGTAAATTATAGATGTATATGTAAACAGATTCCACCTATTATGTCTGCAGAATAAAATGAACAAAATGCATTGCCTAAAACATGCTATGTTTCACCCCAACAAACTGAAAAATTATAAACTATTATCACATTATCACGGGTAATACCATAACTATTATAGTATATCATTAAATATTGGAAACACAGTTTGTTTTAATATCATTATGCAGACTTTATAGATGAACTCTATCAATTGTTTGTAGTACTGATAGAATATATTTTCACAGAGAATGAGCCTATGAAAAATAAATTATTCAGGAAACGAAATGTCAATGAGGAAAAATGACCTACAATGTGAACGCCAGTGCCTATTTGGCAGAAGCCATTGGATCAATGTCAAAGAACAATTAATTCCACACAGCACACCTTAGAGCCTGCAAGTCTGGAAAAAATGGCAAACGTGTCTCAATAATATCCATATTTATAATATTCTTACAATAATACCAAGAAAATACTGCAGGGTATTTATTGCATGTAAGTTATAAAATTCGGGATAAGTTCAACTATTAACACTCTTTGGGAAGAAAAGTAGACATGTAGTTTTGTTAGAAAATGAGCACACAGTTATCAAGTATACCAACCTAAGTCTTTATGATGTCTGGAGTCTGAAGAATTTATATTTCTTTAATTTTCTTGCTCATTTTGTTAGTTATACATTTGTTCATATGATTTCTACTTAAGGCATGGGTTATAAAGAAAAATGTTATCAATAAAGTAAAAACGAGTTGTTAATTCAATTATTTACATTACATTACATGTATAAAACTGCTGAAAATTTAAAGAAAAAATTATTAAAGAAAAATCAATTTATTTCAAGAAATCTATGGCATTTCCATTTAAGACTCCCCCTCTTTAAAAAACAATTAAAATTAAGATGTCAAACCTCTTTAGGTTTGAATTTAGAAAAGCTTTGTACATTTATTCCAAGCAGAATAAATTAATGAATTATTTTCAGTCCATATTTTATATATATTTAATAAATAATATTTTAAAGTTTTGGAGGTGTATTATTGTTTTATTCTATTTTCATACTCTATATTTTATAGCATAAAATTCTTTTATATGAATAAAGTCCAATATATAACACTGTTCCATTAAAAACAACAATAACAAAAAGATTTTACTTAAATGGCCTATCATGCCACTCTTGTCTAAAAATCAAAGTCAGGGGTTTTCTGCTCCCCTCCCCACCACACTGTGTGTGTGTGTGTGTGTGTGTGTGTGTGTGTGTGTGTGTGTGTCTCCTTGCAAAAAAGAGAAGAATAAATGTGAAAATGTTAATAATGATACTGGTTGAATCACAGCTGTTTTTTCTTTTATTCTAGGTACTAATATTTTTCCAATTACCTTTTATAACTAAAATAATATTACTTTAAATATATTTGTTGGATGAATAGATAGATTATAATGAGAGATTCTTGTGACTTTAAGAATGAGAACTATATGCTAGTAGGTTGCAGATGATTTAAGATTGCTTTTAACTATAAAACTCTGAAGCAAATATAACATAAATTGTCTTAGTAACTGATTTGTTAAAGTCCACTGTATATTTTTAATACAATAGTTGAGTTCTCTAAGACAACTCATTTAAAACTGTGTCATTATATTTTGTAACATTTTAAAAATTAAAAACAGCTAAAATAATTTTTGAAAAAATATAAAATGAGGGATAAATTACACCACACAATTTTTAAGTTTATAAACCTGTAGTAATCAAGAAAGTATCATCGGAAAAAGAATAGACAAATAAATCAATGGAAGAAGATCGAGTGCCCCAAAATAGACCCACACATAGATAAACATTTGTTTTTTGGAATAGTTATAAAAACAATTCAAGGGAGAAACAATTCAACAAATGGTGGAAGAACTATTGGACATTTATATACAAAAATAAATCTTAACTTATACTTAATATATAAAATTATATACACACACACACACACAAACATAGGTCAAATGTAAAATTCTAAAACTTTTAAAAGAAAAAATAAAAGAAAATCTTTATTTATTGGCATTAGGCAAAGCATTATAAGATATGACATTAGAACCACAATGCTAAAAGATAAAATGGTAAATTAAACTTCATTTAAAAAAAAAATCTTTGCTGTGCAAATGAGAGAATAAAGAGAAAAAAGAGACAAAGAAAATAAAAGACTTTTAAGAGAACAGAAAGACAAAGTACAAACAAGATAAAAGTATTTCCAAATTGTGTATCCAACAAGGATGTGCATTCCGTTATATGAAGAACTCTTAAAACTCAACAGCAAGAAATAAAAAGCATCCCATTTAAAAACAAGCAAAAAGACTTAGACATTTTACCAGAGAAGATTTAATGATGGCCAAAAAATAAAAACCATGAAGAGATGTTCAATATGATTAAACATTAGGGAAATGACAATGAGAGTCTTCCACATGCTTTTTAGAATGACTAAAATAAAAAAAAATACTGACAGTGACAAGTGCTGACAAGAATGTGGAGCAACTAGAACTATAATATCTTGCTGGTGAGGATGCTTAATGTTTCAGCAACCCTGAAAAACAGTTTGGCAGTTCCTGAAAATGTTGAATGTACTACCTACCGACCATAAATCCAGCAATCCCACTCTGGGTATTTATCTTAAGGAATATAAACATACAAGGTCTGTCCAGAAGCTATCCAGCCATGTAATATGAAAAATGGAGACATTTATTATAGAAGATACAAGATACAAGAAACATGTACGTAGGGCAATGATGCCTCAGTCCCCTTCAAAGTAAGCACTTTGGGACCTCACACAGTTCTCCCAGTCGCCATCAGCTGCCCCTTCATATTTTCCTGTATCTCATCAATAGCCTGAAATCTCTCCCTTTTCAAAGATGATTTTAGTTTTGGCAAAAGTCAGAAGTCCCATGATGCTAAATCTGGGCTATAGGGGGCTGAGTCACCTGGGTGGTTTAATTTCACCAAAAGACGCTACATGAGACATGATGCATGAGTGGGCAAGTTGTTGTGATAAAACTGCCAATCACCAGTTGCTCATAGCTGCAGCCTTCTGCATCATCCGAATAGTTTCCATGGGGGAATGTTCAAGCTTAATGCAAAATGTGATGCACTCATTGCTCTATTTGCTTAGTCATTTTAAATGCAATGGCCACATAGTACACATGCCTACTCAACAGCATCTACCACTCCCACTGACTAGGACAGTGAAGTCGTCATTGTTCATGCATGCACATTCCAGTCCACTCTCCTTGAGTACCAGGTTACATTGATGTGGTGCAAGCTGTTCTTGTTACATTAGCAACAGCTGGACTTTTTTCAGACAAACCTGTACGTCTGTACAAAAGCTATACATGAATCTTTACAGCAGCTCTATAGTTAAGCACTACACACTGCAAATAATCCAGATGCCCTTAGTAGCTGAATGGACAAACACACTGTGCTATATCTACACAACAGAATACTACTCAGAGATAAAAAAGAATAAACTACTGGTGTATGTAACTATTTGGATGAATCTCAAATGTATTATACTGAGTGGAAAAAGCCAGTCTCAAAAAGTTACATAAAGTATGGTTACATTTCTATTATACTCTTAAAAAAAAAAAGTAAAACTGTGACAAAATGAAGATTAGTGATTGTCAGAAATGAAGAGTGAGAGGAAGGAATGATGACAAAGGGGTAACATAGGCAGTTTTGGAGTTATTAACTGTTATGTACCTAATTGTGGTGGTAATAATATGAATCTATTCATGTGTTAAATCTATAGAACTGCATATTAAAGTTTATTGTCTGAATGTCAATATTAAATTAAATTAAATAGGATAAAATGATAAAGAAAAAACCAAAATGAAAAAACAAAATGATAAAGAAAAACTTTTGATGAGTAAAAATTAAAAGCTCTCTACCATTTCCAGTTCTTCAAAGGGAAAGTGCTGAATGAAAACAGTCCAAGGTGGCTCTTTAAGTACATTTTTATGCCCATGTATTTATGTATATCATTTTTCAAGAAAAAAGTTAATATAGCACTTCATTCCCTCAAACTGAGCAACTGCAATTTTATTTTGGTTACTATTTCCACAACTCTTATCTTTATATTGTTATTTGTAAAATACCTACAAAAATAATCTGAGAAAGGAAAGGTATTTCATGTGCAAGCAAGGAGAAATATACATTGCACATGACTTATGCAACATTTTAAGTGAGAGCACTGGATTTCAGTTCACTTGGGCTTTTAGAATATGGTATTGAAGCGAGTACTTTATATGCAAATATTTTTCAAAGATCAATCTTCTCACAGATTATAAACTGTCATATTTCATTCATTTTGAATCTGGCATATGTTAAAATAGTCCCTGTTGTGCTTTTATCATCACAAACAGTAAACTATTCAAAGCTCAGAGGAAAGGAACTAACAGTATGTTTATGAAGTTTCATCAAAACAGTTAAAGAGAATACAAATAAGTTAATTTATCAGCTTCACTTTTTTCTGGGTAATTAACTGTTTTTTAAACTACAACCATAAAATTTTGAAAGGCTAAATACAATGGTTTGGGAAAGGGGTGACACAAGACTCGCTTATTTCATTTGATTATAAATGATCATATTGACAGATTGGACAGCATAATTTGGTCCCTAAAAATTTGGTCTCACCAAAAAGCTGGGCTGTTTTGCTTTGTGTTTTAGTTACTATCAGCTAGTGAAAAATCAGGGAAATTTTAGTATTTTTTTCTGTCATTTATTTTCTAATCCACCCATCTAGAAAATGAAAAGACAGCTTAATTAAAAATAATTGCCCTTGATTCTGTCCATAGCTAGTTTATAGAACTCCAACCAGTGCATCCTTTTTCTTCACTGAAGTTTTAACTGTTCAGAGATGAAGTTTTTCCTTTAGATTCGATTTATATGGAGACAAAACTAACTTTAAAGAAATGAAGTATATAACAGTAGCTATTGCAATCAGGTTGCTTTTTAAAAATATAAACAACAAAACTATTCTATATTGAACAATAAAATGTTATTTAGAACACAGCAAGTTCCCCAGTATAAAACTATGGTTGAAACTTTATTTTTTACATTTAAGTTTTAATTTAAATTATACTTTATTAATGTTAAATTTTAATTTTAAAAAGGATTTTTAAGTATATATTATTGATTATGCTATCAGAGTTGTCCCATTGTTTATTTCTCTCCTTTATCCCTCTCTGCCCAGTACCCCCTTCCCTTCTTGCATTCCCTGCCTTAATTCATGCCTGTGGGTTGTACATATAAGTTCTTTGGTTTCTCCATTTCCTATGCTATTCTTAACCTCCCCCTGTCTATTTTGTACCTACTAATTATGTTTCTTATTCCCCATACCTTTTCCCATATTCTTCTCTCCACCCCACCCCCTCCCTGCTCATAACCCTCCATGTGATCTCGATTTCTATGATTCTGTTCCTCTTTTAGTTGTTTGCTTAGTTTTTGTTTTTGCCTGTAGGTTCAATTGTTGATAGTTGTCAGTTTATCACTTTACTGTTCATAGTTTTGATTTTCTTCTTTTTCTTAGATAATTCCTTTTAACATTTCATATAATAAGGTCTTGCTGATGATGAACTCCTTTAACTTTACCTTTTCTGAGAAACGCTTTATCTGTCCTTCCATTCTAAATGATAGTTTTGCTGGATAGATTAATCTTGTCTGTGGGTCCTTGCTTTTCATGACTTTGAATACTTCTTGCCAGAGCCTTCTTGCCTGCAAAGTTCTTTTGAGAAATGAGCTGATAGTCTTATGGGAACTTCTTTTTAGGTAACTCTCTCCTGTTCCCTCCCTGCTTTCAAGATTCCATCCTTAACTTTAATCTCAGGTAATTTAATTATGTTGTGTCTTGGTATGTCCCAACTACTTTGGGACTCTTTGAGCTTCCTGGACTTGTATGCCTATTTCCTTCACTAGATTAGGGAAGTTTTTTTCACTATTTTTTCAAATAAGTTTTCAATTTCTTGCTCTTCCTCTTCTCTTTCTGGCACCCCTATAATTAGGATGTTGGAATGTTAAAAGTTGTCCTGGAAGTTCCTAAGCCTCTCTTCTTTTTTTCGAATTCTTGTTTCTTCATTATGTTCCAGTTGAACATTTATTTCTTCTTTTTGTCCCAAATTGTTGACTTGAACAAATTTCTCTGAATTTTTTTCTTTTTATTTCATTTTGTAGAACCTTCACTTCTTCCTTTATTTTGAGGCCATACTCAATCACTTCTGTGAGTGTCCTGATTACCAGTGTTTTGCACTCTGCACCTCATAGGTTGGCTATCTTCTTGTTGCTTAGTTCTTTTTCTGGAGTTTTGATCTATTCTTTCATTTGACCCATATTTGTTTGTCTCATCATACATGTTATGTTGTAAGGTGCGGAGTCTTAGCTATTCTCCAGGACAGGGCAACCCACTTCTCTGCATTGCAGTGCTGTATGTGCAGAGAGGTCAGAGAAGGAACAATGCCTCTTTCTCAGTTCTCACCCTCCTTCCAGTCATTTCACCCACTACCCACAAGCAAATTGCACCCTTCTGGTGCTGATTCCTGGGTGGGAGGCTTGTGTACATTCTAGGACCCTGTGGACCCCTCCAGTGGACTCTCCTGTGAGACCGGCAGTTTCCCCTACCACTACAATCCCCACAGATTTTTATGGACAGAGGTTTTGAAGGGTTTTTTTCCCACACTTGAACCCTGGGTTGCATAGTCTGTCTTGCTCCCCAGTTGTCCTCCCAGTTTATCCACATGCAAACCTGGGACCACCCAGTCCACCAGATGCCACCTTGCCATGTATCCACTCCACCCTGGCTGTCCACCTCTGCCCTTCCTATCAGTCTCAATGAATGTTTCTTCTTTAACTCCTTGGTTGTCAGACTTCCATACAGTCCATACAGTTCAATTTTCTGGCAGTTCTGGTTGTTTTTGTTTTTAAGTTGGTTGTTATCCATCTTTTGGTTGTGCAAATAAGCAAAGTATATCTACTATGCTTCTATCTTGGCCAAAAACCCCTTAATCGCACCTTTGTTTCATTTGTAAATATCATTAAATATTCTGAGAGATGTAATCTTAAACTTTACCTAGTCCAGTCCAAAGATATGTTCCATGAGACAAAGCTCTATCTGTTTTATTCAGTAGTCTATTATAACTACCTAGTAATTATAGTTGGCACAAATGAATTAACCACTTCATTTTATAAGTGAAGAAAATCTAGCCCCAATAAAATGAGGGAAACTAAACCAGGTTATAATAGGCTGGTTTTATAACAATGGTCACAATATTTCCTATCCCATATACTCATTTGCAGTGGGACCCTGTCAGTCCCCTATCAAGGAATGAAGTTCAATTCCTATTCTCTTGGGCCTGGTCTGACCTTGTGGCTTATTTTGATGAATAGAATGCAGCCAAAATTCTGTTATGCAATTTCTGAGTCTGGGTCAGAAAAAATCCGGAGTTTTTCCTCTGTTCCTCAGAAAATTTGCTCCTGGGACCTATGCAGGTAAGAAAGCTCAGGCAGACCACATGCAGAGAGCCATATAGAGAGTGAGAGAGGCTCTGTGTCCAGATTATCCTTGCAAATGTGTTGGATAAACGAAGCCATGTTGGATATTCAGGCCCAGCCTCTATCCTACTCCAACCACTTGAGAGCTTGATGACACGTGCAGCAGAAAAACAACCTCCCATGTTCTATCTGACTGTTAGCAGACACAATAGTTGTTCTTTTAATTATATTATTTTTTATTTAACAACTTTGTTGAGGTCTAGTTTACATATAAAGATAACCTATTTCAAGTGTACATTTCAAGGATTTTTAGTAACTCTGTCAGGTGGTGTAACCATTACCATACATAAGTTTTAAACATTTTCATTCCCCTAGTAAGTTTAAGCAGTATGTTTTTTAAAAACTGTATTTTTCTGTATATAATGCACATGTTTTTGCCCAAATTTTTGAGGGAATAATAAGAATACACATTATACATGGGTAGTACCAGGTATTTAAAAAACCAACTTGCTTGTTTCTGATCACTTCAAAGCCCATGTTACACAAAGTGCAAAAGCAATCACAGCAGACTCAAAAACCCAACTTGCTGTGATACCTGGTGGACTTACCAGCCAGCTGGAATCTCTTGATGTGTCAGTAAACAAGGCCTTTAAAGGCCTTAATGAAAAAAGAGTGGATGTCATGGAAGCAGTGAGCTGGTAATGATTTAACACCTGCAGACAGAATCAAGAAAGCATCCATCGCCCAGGTTTGTGATTGGATCCTAAGATCGTGGAATGGTGTCAAGCAGGAAGTGGTTGTGAAATTGTTTAAAAAATGTGGCATCAGCAATGCTATGGATGGTACTGAGGATGATGAAATTTACCAGGATGAGGAAAGTAACTCTTCGGAAGGCACTGGTAATGCAGAAAGTGAAGAAGAAGATATTTCTGACATTGACAATGATGAGGAGTTAGTTCTTGGCCTTTGATGATGTAAAAATATTGTAAATTTGTTACCGGTACATAAAATTTATTTTACCTTATATCTATTCTTATTTTTTGTAATTATTTGTTACATAAAATTTCTTGTTCCATAACATATTCAAAAATAAATGCTAAAGTTCCTTTATAATACAAAAAAAGTATCTAAATATAAATACATAAATAATGAATTAAAAAATTAAAATGAACATTTTTTTCCCAAAAGATTGGGCAAAAAACACAGGTACGCATTACACACAGCAAAATACAGTAGTTTGTTAGCAATAGAAACTAAAATGCAGGTCATATATCTAGTTTTGGTGGAACTCTCTCATAGAAACCAAGTTTTTTTTTCCCCTTTCCAAATCCAAAGCATTGTATTCTAACATTTGTTTTTTGTCACATGAAATTTATATCTCTATTTTTTAATTGCAAAACAATAGGTAGAACATAATATAAGCAGTTACTTTATTTCTAGAGTTAGTTTCGATTTTCAGTGACTTATTAAGAAGAAACACAAACACTCATAGCACACTGAATAAAACGTGACACTTGAATGATTAGCACCTATGCACATAATATGGAAGATCCTAAAACTGGAATCAAAATGTGAGCACAAGGAACTTCAAACACTTGCAAGATAAATACATTTATATTTTTCTGTACAGATGATAAAAATAGGAAAAAGTGCTGGAAGCATTGCTTCTGGATAAATAAAGAGGGCTGCCAATTTCCATCAATTTAAAATATGTATAAATCCAAACAACTACGCTGAACATATTTTCTATACCTCAGCATTCTTTTATTAGCAACATGTTATCATTCTATTTTTTTGAAATTCAGTCACTTCAAATGGCTTATAAGTAAATATATTATTAGTGTTTTGAAGTTATAAAATTTGAATAGTAAGTTATAAAAGTTCAAATATACAATATGAAGAAATAAAATTAAGAACAAAAAACTTACATGTTTCCTTGACACATGATCCAAAGTTTTCATATACCATAGCATTCTAAGTGATTAAAAGTTTTTATTCAAATTTCTGAGTATTAATTAACCAGAATGTTATGCTCAGTGCTAAAAACTGTAAGGTAGAGGAAGGGAGACAGGGAGGGAGGCAGAAAAAGAGGAAAAGGAAGGAAAAAGGGGAGGGAGAAAGAGATGAAGTGTTATATTATTCTTTAGAAAAGGTTACAGTATAAATAGAAAAATAAACATGATAAGGAAGTGTGAGAGTACTGATTCCAATAACTACAGTCTTAACTGCACAATCTATAAACAGTTTTTAGTTCCCCCTGAACTCCCCTCCTCAAGCCTATATAGGATCCTTCTAATTCCATATCTCACATTTAATCCTCAACACACAGATATTAGGACTCCTACAGTGATGCCCCACCGGTGAGAATGCAAATAAATTCTTTCATTACTTACATTACATGAACTCTTTGAGACATGCGACCATGTGTTGGCAAAGTGCCTCAATTTCCTTCGCTAGTTTCGAGTTCCTCTTCATTATTTTACCACTTTTAGTCCAAACCAGGATTCACCTCACCTCTTATGAGCAAAAGATTTTTTCAACCTGAGCTTTGTTGTCAAGGTAGCCAAGTTTTCTGTGAGTTTCTTTTCATTACTATTGAAGTTCAAAAAAAGAAAAAGTGTTATTAAGGAGATATTAAATCAGTCAGTCTAAAATTACCTGCTCTTAATCTTATGTTGAACTCTATCTATTTCTAGGTCACCAAAAGAGACTGAGAGAGGGGTGGATTCGGATTCACTTGGGATGTATATAGGCTTCTGGAGTCTCTGCCCCCTGCCCCCATTATAGGCTTAGGTTGTCTCTGATTTGTCCAATATATGTGTCCTGATAACAGTTTTGTATTGCAAAAGGCGAGACAGAGATTTTCACTGATAGACTTATGAAAAGAAATGGGGCCCGTTAACCACCTGTGTCCCTGAAGAGCAGGAGCATGTGCCTGGCCAGCTGTGCTTTCCATGCTTCACCATCTTCCTTGGTGATTTCTACCCAGTTCCATTCTGAAGACTCACAAATCTACATCTGCAGCCCAGATAGTTCTTCTAAAACCAAAGCAGGTGTCTATGATAGCCTGTTTTACATGACCATTTCCTGGACCATAGCGGCCTCTAAATCAGCATTTATAAACCAGAATTCTTTATATCCATCATCCAAACAGTCCTACCCATCTCGTCAACTACTGCACCACCTGGTTATCAAAGCAAGAAAATCAAGGTTTCGTTTTTTGGTTTCTCTCTTCCCTCACTTACTATATATTCAATCACAAAACCTGTCATAATAAGTATTCTTTTGTCTCGTCCCACTACCAATCATAAAGTCCTTACCATTTTTCACCTGGACTACTAAAATAGACCTTTAACTTTATCCCATCTTTCATTTTTGCTATCCTTGATCCATTTTCTACCATTTTGAACTGGTAATATTTTGAATACACAAATGTGATCCTGGCTCTTCACTGATTGAATTCTTCAAGAATATCATTTGAGATAAACTCCAAACTCCATTTCACATTATAAAGGCCCATTTTCACCTTATCTCATCTTTGCTGTCCCCATTCCTAACCCTACACTTTAACCATCTCCACATCTGAAGTTCCCTGATATGTTTATTTCTGCTCATTAGTATATGCTAGTTCTTCTGTCTAGAAATCTATTATCTCATTTATTAGCTTGTTAAACACCTTATTCTTTACAAAACTGTAAAGTTTTCTCCATTTAAAAAAAAAGTTCATGAAATTTAACAAATCTAAACTTCCGTATAAAGCCATAATTAATGAGTTGATATTTTCCCCTATTGTGCCACCTCAATATCATGAAAATAAGTCTGAAGTTTGTTTAATTACCTAGCTTCTCGGTTTGACTCTGAACTCCTTTTGAAGACCATGAACCATGTTCACTTTTGATCTTTAGAATCTGAGAAGTGCATGTGCTTGAGCACATAATTACTTGAAAAATAATGAACAGGGAACAAAGTAATATTAGTATGATATTTAGTTTCTTAGCCTAATTTAATTTTCTGTAAAAATGGAAGACGATACATAAATTCTAGAAAGCTCAATTTTATGAACTACGAAATCAGAGGGAAAAAACTGCATAAAATGAAAAGTTGTGCATACAGACAGTATCAGAGCTATATAAATCATTCTAACAGGACCTGGAAGACTTACAGAAGAGTAACTATTTAAGCATAGCCTTGATGGGTAAGTTTAAATATGGAGAGTGGAGAGGAGAGCAGAATGAGGGCATTTCATATGAGAAAAAAATGAATAAAATGTTGTAGGTGAAACCAGCATCATGTTTGTTATAGAAAATAAAGAGATGTTCTGTTGGGCATTTTTGAGGAGTTGTGTGACATAAAATTGGAAGAGGCAAGTGCGGCTCTTAAACAGAAGCTTTAAAATCACTCAATGAAAGGTACCGATTATCATCAGAATATTTAAAAATAATTTGCTACAAAATTGGAGTAATTAAAAGAAATTACCAGATCTTGAATTTCTAATTATGAATATACATTTCTAAATGACTTGTCAAGACTAAAATAGTTTATTACTATTAAGTAATGACTCCATTTATTGGCGTTTCATTTGCACAAAATGCAAGGCTCTTCATGCCTTGCTACCTTCTTTCATTCTCCATTCTTTGTAGTGCTGAGAACACTCAATGTTCCAGTTAAAACTTAATTTTCTTGCATTCGGTAAATCTGATGTTTTGTTTTCAGGTCTCCTCACTCACTATGGTTGTGGCTGTGTGTTCTGTACAGCACTCTACCTCTTAACTACTTTTACTACTAAAATTAAAATCCTTATTCATGTATCAAGACAAAATATAAATGCCATCTGCTCCATGAAGCTCTCATGGACCACATAAGCCTGAAGGGGGAGCTCGTCAGGACTCAACAGCGCCTTTCACTCCTCTAATACCGCACTTCATGCATTATCATTACTGCTATCAGGTAGTTTCCTCTCACGCCTCCTCAGCCACCAAACTGGGCCATATTTATCTCGAACTTCAAAATTGTGCAGAGTTTCTGATAAATAGAATGAGCTCATTGAAATAACAAATAAATGTGGGTAAAATTATAATATGCTGAGAGTTCGTGTGACAACAATTTGAAATTCATGGTTTTTATTTTTCATCTATGATACTCTCTTTAAAAGGAACAGGTAATTAATAAGAAAATAGAAAAATATTTGCTTACCATGTAAATCCAATTTTTAAAATACTCAGTATAAGGCCAGTAGAAGTAAAAAAAAGAAATTCCTATACTTCTGATAAGAATATAAATATATGAAAGCTGTTTGGTGACATTTATCAAAAACTTTTAAAAAGTTAATTCATTTCAACTTGTAATACTATTTGTAGTAACATTCCTTAAGGGAAATTTCAGGATAATGAGAAAATGCATGACTAAATGATGAAATGTTATGTAATTCCTAAATTTTGCTTTCAAATATTATATAAAAATTGGGGGGAGGAGATTAACATTGAGACTTTTTTTGAAGGCGATCAAAACCACTCGTACACAAATCTTACTTCTGCTCCATAGCAGGTATATGACTTGTCAAGTATTGTAGAGTCTCCAAACCATAAATTTCATACCCACAAAATGAGCATAGCAATTCTAACCATTCCATAAGGTTGTTGTAAGAAATAAAAGAAATGTTTTAAATGTTAAAAATTTAGAACAATGACTAACAGAGAATAAGTGATCAATAATATAATTTATTATACCAGTGACAATAGTAATGAAGAAAGTGGATCATTAAAGAAAAAACAAAATGGGACTTGTTTTAATAGGAATGCCTAGGATTCAAAGATGTGACATTTCAATTTTGATACAGCTCGACTGCTAGTGTGGCATTTTATAGTGAACTGAGCATTAAGAGACATAGAAAGCAATTTCAATATTTTCTTTATAAGCATTTTTGTGAAAAATATGGAATCCTATTTTTAGTTATCATTATTCTGGGCATAGTAATGCTGGATGTAATGATTTTCAGTATTAGGATTGATATTATAGAGTTCCTTTTTAGGTATTTAATAATACTTTATTTTTGACAAGATAATTCTACCACCTTGCTAACTAATCATCTCAGAGGCTACACAATTATTTACATTGTGTCATTAATGGCCCGTTTCTTTTTAAAACTCAGGCGAGCTTTGTGACAGTAGCTAGTCAGGATTTTATGATTCTTTGAGCCGCTGGCCTCCTTTGTTCTTTCTTAAAAGAGATGTCACTCAAATCCTCATCTGATTGGTGCTTCTCAGAGAACAAGGAGGAAAATTTGCACTTGTCATGAAGTCATTTATGATGATGTTGAAGAAGAAAAGATTAAGACATTTATAAATTTCTTCAGAGGTGCTTGCTATGCAAATGTGCTGAGTGGTATATTTTAAAAACTTCTTTAAAATTTTATCAGTTTTAAAATCACTTTTAAGAACCCAATTAATTGTAAGTGGAGTGTTAGGAGTCATGCGATAACTGCAAATAATTTTAAAGTGATTGCTGCATATCAATCATTTTTGTGCCAAAATATTTACTTTGAAAGTATTTAGAATGAGATTACCCAGCCAGTTAAAACAGTAACATTAATGAAATAAAGTTACAACCAGTATGTAATTATCTTTTGGAAAGAGATAAAAAGTACAGAAATAGAGAATAATAAAGTGTGATTTATAAAAATCACATAAATACGAAGATAAACTGAAGCAACGATAAACCACTTTTCAGTGACCGGATTGATCTCATTTGCCTATGTGTGTGTGGTGCGTGTGCGCAGGTAAGAGGTATAAATGGGAAATTCCTTGCAAGCATACACTTTTTGTGATAACTTTAATAAACATATTTTGCAAGACTGATATTAACTTAAGCTCTAGCCATATAAGCTGTTTTATGAATCATTAGCACTTGCTTTTATATGAAATACATTTCTGTCAGTTCTTTTCATATAAAGTGAGAGAAACTAGATATGCTCTACTCAAACGCAGAGGAGAAATGTGGTCTTCGTGTAACTCCAACATGGAGTCTTGAAACTACAATGTGAATGCTGGTTCTCCACCAGATGAAACACCAACTGCTCTTCAAAAGAAAGCTATTTAAATTGATCTTCTTTCCAAAGTTCTTGTGACCTGGGAAACTTTCCCAGGCTTTGGATAGAGATTTAGAAAATTGAACTTTGAGTGTTTAAAATATCAGAAAATCCCAAAAATTTATACAAACTAGGTAGTCTTTGTATAAATCACTTTGTACAATTTAGTCACTTATGTACAGTCTCCTCCAGCCTGAGATTTGCAAAGTAATGTTATAATTGCTGGTCTCTATGATGTCTCCTAGCTGTAAAGTGCTCTGAAGCATCAAAGAGCCTACAGGGAGAAAAGCGGGTCCTCATCAATGCACTCTGCAACATTCATGTCTTATTTGCAGAAAATATCAAAAAGGATGAAGTGATTTGTATTTGATTAAAGATACGATGCGAGCTGTTGGTATTATGCAAAGGTGAGCAGTATTTCTGAAAACTGGGAATACAGAGAAGCGAAAGGGAAAGTGGGGGGAGGATTCACTGAAGAAAGTGAGGCCACTTTATCCTAGCCAGGTAGGGAGTGCCATGATCAGTGGAGACAACAGAATATAAAGAATGAATGAATGGAGATGGTTAGTAGAGCCAGAATCCAAAAATGTAATGACCAGGAAGCTAAGGAAAGGTAATTTTGAGTAAAAGCAAACAAATAAAAACTTTAGAGCTAGAACAACAACAATAAGATCTTATGAGTTAGGTAATCTTAAATGGTCTCTAAAACAATAACTTAGTCTGGTACTGGAATGTAATCAAATATAAGCTAAGGAACTCGGTTAAATAGGTTAATATAAATAATAACAATTTAGGGTACTAAACATGGAAGGAATTCCAGGCATTGCACTGAGGCTCTACATATAATTTTAAAACTAGCAACTTGAGCACAGGAATCTCTAATCCATCCCTAGTCTGTAAAATGACAAAAGGACTATAAAATAGGAAACTAGACAAGCCTGGAAAGAAGCGCTCTGTTCTGTAACATATTTGAGGACAAGAAGGTGAAATCTTGAGCTCTATTTCATCTTCCATATAGAATCTCTTACCAGAAAGTTATAGGCAATTATTATACACAAAATCATATCCATTTTTTCTCAAATCAATTGTATTGCCAATTAAAAACAAAAACAAAACAGCTTAAGATCTGAGAAGATCCTAAGATCAAGGCAAGGACAATCCTCCCACCCAGTGTGGAGGCAAATACTAGCCCTGAATAAGACATTTTTTTTGCAAGGTTTAACTAAAAAAGAAACAAACAAACAAACAAAAAACCCCAGCAGATAAGAACATAAAATATTTTTAAAATCCTAAAACAACCAGGACTGGAATTTAGCACTGAAAAGACAAAGAAAGGACACACAGCATTTAAGACAAAAAAATAACCAAATATGATTTATTATAGGATATCATTACAGAGGGTCTCTGTAATGTATTTTCCCTTATTAAAATTAGTATTTTTCCCTTAATAAAACTTATAAACATTATGAAATGAAAATTTTAACATAACATGAAAATACCAGCACACTGAGATTAAAAGAGGAAAGCCTAAAGACAGATAGCTATAAAGAGGAAACAGAACCCCCTAGAAGAAAGTATGTAAGAAAATATAACTATGAATGTGTTTCGGGAAGGTTAAAACATCCACGTCCCACAGGAACGCTTACATTTCACAGGTGTTCGGTGATTGGGTGGCTGTAACACCACAGACCAGAGCACGGGTTTGGGACCCACACACTGTGCAGCAGAAGCCAATGGTAAGCCACTGATGGATTTTTCTCATTGGTCTTATTTTTGTCTTTTTGTTTTGCTTTGAAAATCCTATGTTGAGATAGTCCGAGATAAAATATGAGAGAGTGCTGCAGGATGAGACTCCCAGGACAGGAAGCTCTCCAATCATTACCAGGGAAAATAAAGAACAAGTACAAATAGTTTTGTTGCTAAAGACATAACTAAAACAAAGTTGGCAGGGTGTCAGTGGCCAGGGTATACAAGGGTGAGAGGAAAGTAGGATGTGCAAGCCACACACAATGGGAACATGTGATGTAAGAAGCATGACCTAAGGTCAACTGGAAATTGTAAAGCAAGAACTGGGCAATCTAAACATTGCAGTATTAAAGGGAGAGATGGGGGAGGGAAGAAGGAAGGAAGAGAGGAAGAGAGAGAGGGAAAGAAGAAATCTTTGTTAACAAGTGTCCAAAGTGTTGGATTATATTAAAGAAGTGTTTTACTTGGTACCTCTTGAAGCTTTAATAGGGTAAAGGGGTATTGTGATGTCCTAACTGGGGAATAAGTTCCCCAACTTACTTGGCCACAGGTATCTTTTTCATTTTCTCTGAGGAAAAGTGCACACATTTAGTGTTCTATGAAGCATACTTTGGGACAGCTAATGTAGGCCAATATTCTTAAGACTTAATTTGCAGTGTTCAGAAAGCTGAAATGACTTGTTTAAGGTTTTACAATGTGCATTTAAAAAAAAAGAGTGCTGATTTATGACAACATGGATCAAACTGGAGAGCATTATGCTAAGTGAAATGAGTCAGACCGAGAGAAACAAATACTGCATAGTATCATTTTTAGGTGTAATCTAAAACAAATTAAACAAACAAAAAAGCTGATCTCACAGAAACAGAGTAGAATGGTGGTGCCCGGGGCATGAGGGTAATGAAAATGGGGAGGTGTCGGTCAAAGGATTCAAACTTTGACTCATGAGTAAATTCTAAGGATCTAATTAATGCACAGCAAGTGACTATAATTAATAATGGGACATCGTAGATCTTAAACATTCCCACCACATGCACAAAAAAGTAAACTATGTGAGGTGATAGAAGTGTTAATTAATTTGACTATGGTAATCATTTATATATGTGTTTGTATGTATCTATACATATTGTATACTTTAAATACATACAATTTTATGTGTCAATCATTCTTCAATAAAGCTGGAAAAATAATAAATAAAAAGAGGGCTACAATCCAAAAAATAAAAAGAAGTAGACATTGCAGGGCTTGGTGTTAGTGAACTAAGGTGAACTAGAATGGGACATTTCCAGTCAGGCAACTATAAGATGTTCTATTCTGGAAACCATAAACTGAGAAAGCACTGAGTGACTTTACTACTGAGACAAGATATAGCAGACAGGGGCTAGAGTGCAAGGTCTGATGAACTGATGTCAATCAAGCTTCTAGGAAAACTTAATTAACCTAACCTTCATTCAATTCTATGCTACAACTACAAAGGCTGAAGAAGTGAAATGGAAAGCTTTTATGCAACTATCAACGAAGAAATTGATGGCACACACACACACACACACACACACACACACACACACACAAAGACATCTCTCTGATAATTACAGACGACTGAAACACAAAAGTAGAAAATAAAGCAGAATCAAATGTCATCAGAAAATCTGGACCAGGGGTCAGAAATAAAGCAAGAGATTAGCTCACAGATTTCTGCAAAGTCCACAACTTGTCCATTGCAAACACACGCTTCAAACAACTGAACAGACATCACCAGATGGCTAATGTAGAAATCAAATAGACTATGTAATTGGAAGCAGGAGATGGAGAAGCTTTATTCTCTCTGCCAAAACAGAACCACGAGCAGATTGTGGTACTTACCATGAACTGTTAATATCAAACGTTAGAGTAAAGCTGATGAAGAACACTGAAGAATCATGGTGCCAAAATACAATGTAAATAGCATTCCTGATGGATTTAAAGTCTACATAAAAAATAAATAAATAAAACAGATTAAGTTAGATTAAGTTAAACTTAATTGACCAAGAACCAGAAGAATTGCAGACTGAAACTAGAAATATTATAGGTGAAAAATGTGAAAAGACAATGCCAGAAGTAAAAAGGAGAGAAAAGGAGGTACATGAAAGAAGAAACATTAAAACTTATTAAAGACAGCTGAGACACAAATGGAAAATGTGACAAAAGCAGGGTTAGAGTCCTGAACTCACCTCTTCAATGTCTATCACGTAGAGATAAAGAGAACTATTATAATAACCAATGAAAGAAGATAGAAGAGGACAAAAAAAGGAAAAATAAGGGGTCTCTGCCAGAAGATTCAAGATTAAAGGGAATTTCAAACCTAGACTAGGAATGCTGAACAACCAAAAATGAAGCACATTATCTGACCAGAAGAAAATCTCTTTCTAAAGAGAAGGTGCAAACAGTACACTGAAAATTTATACAGAAGAGACTACCTTTGACAGATACTTTTAAAGAGAATTCCTATGAGGAAGAACCTATAATTATAGAAAGTGAAGTGAAAACCACCGTGAAAGTATTGGAAAGAAATGAATCACCAGGGGAAGATGGGATACCTATATAATGATTTTGAGCCACAGAGAATGAGTCTGTTAAAATCCCAACAATAACATGTCAACAAATACGGAAAACAAATCAATGGCCTACAGACTGGAAACGTTCAATATAAACCCCAATTTTCAAGAAAGCAGATGCCAAGGAGTGCAGTAACTATAGGACCGCTGCTCAGATTTCCCACACGAGTAAAGTGATGCTCAAGGTGATGCCAAAAAGGCTTCACCTTACATGGAGCAAGAAATGCTGGATGGTCAAGTTAGATGCAAAAAAGGAAGTGGTACTCGAGATCTAATGACAAACTGTCATTGCATGCTGGAGTGCTGAAAGAATTTCAGAAGAAGGCTAGCCTATGTTTTATAGACTACAGTAAGCCTTTGACTGCATGGATCATGAAAAGCTATGGGTTGCTCTGAAAGAAATGGGTCTGCCTCAGCGTTTATTCGTATTGATGCATAATCTGTTTGTGGGCAAGAAGCCACTATCAGGGCAGAATATGGAAAGGCAAAGTGGGCTCCTGGGTTATATACGGGTGCATTTATCTCCTTATTTGTTTAATCTGTGACAGAGCTATCATACAAAAATGTTGGACCAGACCCAGGGGAAAGAGGAGTGATAATTAGTAGAAAAATATCAATAACAAGATAAGCAGATGACACCATTATAGTGGCAGAAAGTGTCAATGATTTGAAACAACTTCTGATTAAAGTGAAAGAACAAAGGGCCAAAACAAGACAGCATTTGAACATCAAGAAGACAAAAATCATGACTACAAAGGAATACATAACTTGAACACAGATGATGAAGACTCCAAAATTGTTAAAGATTTTACCTACCTTGACCCAGTCATCAATTCAAATGAAGACTACAGCCAAGAACTCAAGGGAAGTCTGAGACTCAGAAGGACAGAAATGAAAGACTTAGAAAAGATCACCAAGAGCGTGATGTGTCATTAGAGACCAAGGCTAAGATCACCCATATCCTCGTATTCCCACTTACTGTACATAGTTGCAAAAGCTGAACAGTGCAGAAGGCTGATTGAAAAAATAATTGATTTGAAACATGGTGTTGGAGCAGAGCTCTACAGATACCCTGGGCTGCCAGAAAGAGGAACGAGTGGGTCCTAGAGCAAATTAAGCCCGAAACATCCATGGAGGGAAAAAAAGACCAAACTGAAACTGTCATACTTGGGGCTTATCATGAGGAGAAAAGGTTCTTTGTGAAAAGAAAATAATGCTAGGAATAATAGAAGGCAGCAGGAAAAAAGAAGGAAGACCAAATACTAACTGGACTGGTTCAAAAAAAACCATAGGCATGAGTCCAAAGGAGTTGAGTAGGGCTACTGACTGAGTAAGGCTATTGTGGGTATCACTCATTGTGGGTATCACTCATGTACAAGGTGGCCAACAGTCACAGGGGACTCTATGGCACATAATAGATAAAGTGTTCATACACATTCAAAAGTAGCTCCTTCAGGGGAAAAAAAAAACTTCTATGAGTAGATAGATATACATAAACACATGTGTAATTATTTTCTTAGATGCAGAAAAGAGATTTGATAAATTCAGCAATCATTCTTTATTTTAAAACAATCAATAAAGTAGAAATAGAAAAAAAATCTACAAAATTCCAAACTCAGTATCATGTTTTATGGAAAATATAAATAATATCATCATCCTCACTAAAATTAGGAAACTGACAAGAAAGGCCACACTCACTACAATCATTTAACATTACCCTAGAGGTATCAGCCATTACAAATAGCAGAACACATTGGTGTATAAAAGTTGAAAAGGTAATAAATATATCACTATTTATAAATTAAATACCTGAGAACCCTTAAAATCAAGTGGAAAAAATATTGACAGCAAGATAAGTCAGTGAGATAATGAAATTCAACATTAAATGAAGAAATCAATAGTGTTTATAATTTAGAATAGAGAAAATATACCATTTTAATAGCAATGAAAATAAATAATAAGAAGAAAATTTCAGATAAACTCACCAAGAAATGCATTAAGATTTAGTAGAAATTTTAAAAAACATTATGAAGAACACACAGAAAAATTGAGCAAATGTCCTTTGATTGGGTCATTTCTTCCTAAACCAATTTGTAAATGAAATCCTATAGTAAGAAAATACTAACAGAATTTTTAAAGTAGAAGGGCTGTCCTTTCATACAGAAACTGCCCAGTATAATTCTTTGAAAACTTAGAAGGAAGGGAAGAAGAAAAAGAAGAGAAAGTGATTACTAACAATGGGAATCAGCCCTATCGGCAAAAATGCATATTATCCAAGGATGACCCCTGGCTCCTGACACCAGTGTCAGATAGCACGGCTTTCTGCACTCCTTCCCCCAATCACCCTGAAAGACAAAAACAAAGACTGTAAGAAGGTATCCAGACTCTGGGTTACTCAAACAACAAAATGGGCACTAAAATGAGTAGAAATGGACAGCAATTACCCAAGTGAATAATTTCCCCAGGGTTAAGCCAGGACAAAGTAAAAACTCATCAAGCACAGACATATATTGACTTGAGCCCAGAGCTCTATAAAACCAGCATTCAGTAAAGAATAAGGAAGTAGTTGCAGCTCCCTATTAACTCCTTCCATTGTTCCAAAAGCAGTCTGATAGAATTGCAAAGAGTGTAAGATCTCTTTCGACTGTGTTCTTTATCATTTATTATTAAATAAAAACACCTTATTTTACAATCACATAGCTAACATAATGCAAAAAATATACCTCAGTAGCTTCTCTTCAGCAATCTCTGTTCTATGAAGTATTAGGAATTGTGATGCAGACCTCTAACCTCAAAGGGCCAAATTCTAGCAGAAGCAATAAAACTGGCATTAAATATTTAGAAAATAATGTGAGACAATATGTAAGTAAGAGCTGAGTGATGTGGTAAGGTTATAATGTAACCCTAGTCAATATAACTGGAAGATTAATGGTGTTTATAGGGAAAAAAATGGCCACTGTCATTCAAGTCATCAGTTCCAAACATGCTCAGCTTTTTAAAACAAAAACTCAAACCCTGAGCTGTCTGTACCTCTTCTCTTTTAGAAACAAGAGATCTATGGTTCTAGCATGTTTTTTATTACCCATTTATTTTATTACTTTTTATAATATACATTTCTGAGAATACTGAAGTTGGTTATCATGGCATGATGAAGTCTTTGGAAATGTATTATAGATTTAGCCCCTAAGAGACAATGGGTCAACAAAACCATAATGAGACAATGAGATTCCTACTACTTTCTATTCATTAGGATGTCTGTTACTTAATACAAAAATAAATAGAGGATATGGAGAAATTGAAACCCTGTATATCACTGTTTGGTTTATAAAATTCTATAGTCGCTGTGGAAGATACTATGGTGATTCTTCAAGAAAATTAAACAAAGAATTATGACATGATCCAGAAATTCTGAGTATGTACCCAACAGAAATTAAGGCAGGGCCTTGAACAGATATCTCTACACAAATGTTCACAGTAGCATTATTTCCAATAGTAAAACAGAAGCAACCACAGTGTCCAAGGTCAAATGAATAGATAAACAAAATGTGATATATGCATACAATGAAATATTATTTAGCTTTAAAAAGTAGGGAAATCCTGACTCATGTAACAAGGATGAACCTGGAAAACATTAGGCAGAATGAAATAAGCCAGTCACGAAAGGACAAATACTGTTTGATTCCACTTAGATGAAATACCTAAAGTAATCGAATTCATATAGACAGAAATAGAATGGTTGTTTCCAGGCGAGGGCGAAGAGGGGGACAGGGGATTCCCATTCGACAGTCGCTTGGATCCTGTTGTTTTTCTCCCTCCCTCACATCTGCATCTTTAACCACTACCCCCTACTTCTTTCACCTCACGACAGGTCACTTTGAACTTTAGGTTCCAAGAGAGTCCTTTTGTCTCCAGCCAACCATCTCCTCATCTCACCCTTTCTAAATCCATTTCCCAAAGGCTTGACTATTCTTGTTAATTCTATCCTTCGTAAATCAGTGACCCTGGAAGTTACTGCCACCGTGTTCTCCAGCATATCTGAAGTTTTATCACATTTTTACTCTCTGGATTAAATTCTTAGCATCTCAACACTTGTCTAGAGCTTCCCTGGATTTTTCTTGTAC
Source organism: Mormoops blainvillei (assembly GCA_004026545.1). Classification (NCBI taxonomy): domain Eukaryota; kingdom Metazoa; phylum Chordata; class Mammalia; order Chiroptera; family Mormoopidae; genus Mormoops; species Mormoops blainvillei. The sequence continues at coordinate 88,235 of PVJD01001621.1, forward strand.
CTACTGAATACCTGTGACTGTTAATTCTCATGAATTCACAGTGTTTGATGAATTCATAATGACCCTTCACTTCCAGTTTGCTTTATTGTCTACCTGAGAGGGCTATGCATTTTAACGGCCTCCCAGGAGCCTGAAAGTAAGAGCATCTAGAATGTGAATAGGTGGGAAGAAAAGAAAGAGATATCTATCACATGACAAGACAAAAAAAAGACAGAGAGTTTTATCAGATTTTCATATGAAATAACATTGAATATGCAAGGTCTGGTAAGATTCCTTTTTGTACTATAACAGCTACCACAATTTTTTTTTTTATCTAGCACTTTAGTCCATTCACAAATTCCTTGTACAAAAAAGAAATGAAGTGAATTAATTTAAATTAAGGAAAATGGATTTCCCAACTTCCTATGTCATAAAACTAGATCTATTATTTATTCTTAACAGTAAGCTTTAATCTAAGCAATTTTCTCTTAGAGTTTACTCAGATAAAAGTGTCAGTATTTGAGAAAAGAATGGGTAATACCTGAGCTTTGACACTAAGTCCATCTTTGCAGATTCGGAAAGATGACCACCTGGAGACAGGTGATTGCAGAGAGCCCTCAGGTTAGGGATGGCCAACTGTCTGACAGCAGGTGGCCCTCCTTGCCCATTTGTGTGGTGAAGAGATGCTGAGATTCAGCAGGGAAGAGAAGAGAGAAAACAAAGCAGGGGGTTCTGAGATGAAGACCACATAGAAATAATTAACCAGATGGGCAGCCGTGTCACAGCCAGAAACTAGAAAGTGCACAGGAAACAGAAAGTATAAAACAATACAAAACAATCACTTCAAGAAATTCACTAAAGTTAAATCAAGATCTCAGTTATCAACAAAACACAGAAAATAGGAGAAAGAAGATTCTAGTGTTGAATGAGGGCATTGAGATTGCATATATGAAGAAAGGCACCTTTGGGGGAGTTTCCTAAGTTTCTCTCTTAACCTAAAACAAACTTCCTCCTGTTCCTCAAATGTCAATCGAGTCCTGATCAGATAACATTCCTGAAGCAATAATAGGTCCACACAGTGAAAACTTTCACTTCCGGCAACCACCTGGAAACATAGTATAATCATATTTTCTTTTCACTTTTCCTAATGCTGACTTTAAATTCAATAAAACTAAACTAAAATAAATTTTACTTATGGAAAATAAATGATAGAAATTGCTTACAGAACTGAGCTTTTGAAACACTAAATATAGCAAGATACTGATACTAATACTGTGACTAACATCATGACTCTGAAATCACAGTACTTGGGTCCAAATCCTAGCTCTATCCCATACTTTTAGTTGTGTGACCTTGTACCATCGACTCATCTTTTCTGGCCACCAGCTTCCCAGTTTATAAAATAGTAATGATAATAATAGTGCCTACATTATAAGATCGTTGTGAGGATAAATCGAGCAAATATATGTAAAACACTGAAAAGAGCGCCTGACAGATAAAAAACACTATGTAAGAATTTGGTATTAAAGAAAACTTAAAAAAGACATTTAAAACTGAGAGGGGGTGGAGAGAGAGAGATAGAGAAGGAAGAAGGAAAAGAAGAGGAGGAGGGGAGTAGGAGGAGAAGAAAAGGGAGGAAAGGGGGAAGGAGGGAAAGAGGAAAGATTATCATTTTCCTGGGTGTTCCAGTAATCAATTTTACATATCTTAATACAAAGTACCCATTAACCCCCCCCACAACAAAACAACTATCATTAATTACAACAGGAGGCTAGAAGAAGAATAAATAGTTACATAACTAAATTAGGTCCTCATTGTAACAGAAAACAAGTAGTTATTAACTAAAATTGGTAAAAATGAAATATATGAACGCAATACTAAAAGAAACAGCTAAAATAATTAAAAGGCTTGAGAGTAGAACTCAATGCTAAGTAGGTATTACTTGATATTTTAATCAGAAGCAAGTGTCACTTTGATAAGCCTTTTATATATGCATATAGACATACACACACACATATATAAAAACATTAACTGTACTTGAAAAATATAAGTATTTAAACATGTGTAATTGCACTGAAACTTTGTTTGCTAGATCATAGTGCATAATTTGTATAAATGTTAATAGCCTAGAAACAGAAACATCTGGTTTAAAGTACCATAAAACATTATGCCCTAAATTGTTTTTAAAAGAAGCTAGCTAGAAAACACAATCTAAATGTTGAACACTTTTGGCTTGGGTATCAAAGTCACATCATGATCAGTGCCATTGACATGTGGACTTCTTAATCAATGCTTCCTAGCTGCTTCTGAAAGTGGCTGCCACAATGAAAATTGGTGACAAGGTTGAAAATGTTCCTTATTTCTTGTAAGAGACAACATGTGGAAGACACTCCTTTATCCCTATAGACTGGAGACAAAGGATCACTTCATAGCTACATTGCTGTTCAGAAATTGCCAACCCCTCAAATCTTTAAATTTCTTGCCATTAACTGTATTTTCTTTTATTTTTGCATCTCATGTGTCTTTGTTGAATTTATTGGGGAGACACTGGTTAACAAAATTATACAGGTTTCAGGTACAGTTCTACAACACATCATCTGTATGGTGTATTGTGTGTTCACCACTCTAAGTTAGGTCTCTGCCCATCACTGTTTATCCCCCGCATCCCCTCTTCCACCTCCACCATCTCCCCTCACCACCCCTCCTCTTGGTAGTCACCACACTGATGCCTGTGTCAATGAGTTATTTCTTTTTTTTTCTTTTTTTTCAATCCCTCCACCCCCCAGCCCCAACACTGAACAGCTGTCAGCCTGCTCTCTCTCTATGACTTTGCCTCTTTTTGCTTATGAGTTCATTTTGTTTATTAGATTCCACATGAGTGAAATCATATAGTACCTGTCTTTCTCGAACTGGCTTATTTCACTGGAAAGCAGTATGGAATGACCTCAAAAAATTAAAAATGTAACTGCCTTATGACCCAGCAATTCCACTTCTGGGAATATATCCAAAGAAATGTGGAACACTAATTCAAAAGAACATAAGCACCCCTATGCTCATAGCAGTGTTATTTACAATCGCCAAGATTTGGAAGTAGTCCAGGTGTCCATCAGTAAATCAGTGGATAAAAGAGCTTTGGTATATTTACATAATGGAGTACTACTCAGGCGTAAAAAAAGCAGGAAATTTTACCCTTTGTGACAGCATGGATGGACCTGGAAAGCATTATGCTAATTTCTTTTTTTTTTTTTAATCTCTGGCCATTATCTTTATATAAATACTTCCTTTTCAAAACTGAAACAGAACTAGCAGTGTGGCCTTGAGCATTTTGAATTCTCTAAACAGCAATTTCCTCACTTACTAGAAGAAAGGCAGTTGAATTAGATTCCCAAGGACCCTTCTATATTTCAATTCTATGATTTCTCAAAGTCTACCCAGTAGGAACATCTTTTCTCTCCAGTGAACATTACTCCTTTCTTCATCAGACATTGTAGATGGTAATGGTGCCAATATACCCAAGTATAATATAGTGGATCTAGATACTTTGTTCCCTTTTGCCTTGATGACAATATGAGTTGACACCGTAATTTCATGTGAAGTGTTTCTGCATCTTTCCAAATAATCTAGTTAGGTCCTCTAACATGCAGTCAAAGCATTAGTAGAAACCATACTTCTTCTTAATTGAACTTTTAGTTCCATTTTTAAAGAAGACTGAGGAGAGTTTGCCTTTTGTGAAGTAAAACAATAGAATAAAAAGGGAGAGGGCAATTGAAAACAAAATAATTCAAATGCGAAAGGTTAAAAATAACAACTATTCTTATGTTATTATTAAAAGTCTCTGTTATTCATAATTTTTAACTGCAAGGCTATTCCAATAATAATTTATTCAAATTTTCCTGCTGCGTTCAGGAAATACTCTTCCCTGAAACAAATTCCATACTATCATATGTTTTATTTTTATTATATTACTCAATGTATAATCTTAAATTGTCAATGACTCCAATGTTAAAATTTGGGAAATTTGACTTTTTAATATTTTGGAGCAGATTTTTTTGCTGTTTTTTTAAATCAATATGAAGTGAGATCTTATTAATTAGAAGAGTAGCATTTTAGTGAAAATAAAATCACTCAAGTGACTTGAGAGGACAACATAAAAAATAAATAATCAAACCTCTAACAAATCACAGATTAGTGTTTTGAGCCTCTAATTGGCATTTTTTGGTAAAGGTCTAAAATTGTAACTTTATTAAAAATTAAAAGGAAATTTTATTAGTGAAATTACTCTCCAAGCAAATAAATTCTTCCTTCTCTAATTACCTTTTACCTGTTTCCAATAATGCTTTTCTATATAAAATAATTTGCACAAAACATCAATTTTCTTACAAAGGATTCATGTATTCAGAACTAATGACCCTAAACTAATTTCCAAATTTGGAAGATCCAACTGCCTAGTCATTTCTCATACAAATACTCATCTATGACATATTAATATTTGCACATTTTACTGATTTCTATGTTCCAATAAAATTATTCTGAGTAAAAGAAAAAATGGATGTGATTTTGGTTTGAAATCATACATATTTAAATTTGAATCCTACCTCAGTGTATTATTAGTTGAAATATTGTTGTAAGAAAGAAAAGAAAGAAGATAGCCAGTTGGTTTAAATGTTTGGTTCCCCAAACCCTGCTTGTTTGAGAACAGTGCCTCACCCTTAGGCAGCAGAAGAAGTCACGTTTGCACAAAGTGACACTGTGCTACCTGGGGCCACAGTTTATTGGTGCAGGAAGGGAGTGCAGACAAGTTGAACCAGAGTTTCCTCTTGGAAACTGGAATTAGAACAGCGATATCGGCTACACTCCTCAGCCCTCTATTTATATCAGCAACCTCTTTTTGCTTATCATCTCAGACATATCATTCTTTTTTTTGTGTCCCCTAAAATAATCTAATCACCAAAATGCATTAAAGAAAAGTGTGCGTTTTGCTGAAGACTTGTTATAAGGAAGATGGTAAAGAGCATTTAGCTCACATTGCACACAGCAAACAAATTAAGAACTGCTCCAGAAGCAGTTTCTGATCCCCAAAGCCCTTCTTTTCGTTGCAAAGCTCTGTTACCCTGTGGCCCTCCTTTACCCTGGACTCTATCTCCCGACTCATCCATTAAATTCCTCTCTCTTCTAAGTATGTAAAACAGTGCAGTTTTGCTATAGGTCCTAGTCCTAAATTTCAAATCCAAATCCAATGCAAGGTGTAGAAAAACAAAAGTATAAACACGTGTCTGGATATAGTCTCTTAAGAAAATAATAGTGCCCTTGTTTATCATATGGGCATAGCCTCTAAGGTCTTCCTTTTCCTTCTTTATCAACATATGCATTGTGTTTCCCAAGATAAATTTTAGAGGCAAAAATATCCATATATTTACATCATGTAATATATATGGAAGATTCTGGGGCTAAAAGGCCTGGCCTCATGGGACCTGATGGAGGGACTAAGGTTTTTGCCTTTATCCAAATGCGACAGTGAGGGCACAGTGAGAGGGGAGAGACAGAAATGGATAATTGGGGCGAAGGAAATACGGGGTCAAGGACTGGCAACCTTTCCCTTTTGTCATGACGCTAGGCTGCTTTAATTCAGAAACTTTAGAAAAGGAATCCCACATAGTAGCTGGTAAATAAAGCCATGTCTCAGGCTGGTCTTAGGACTCTATTTCCTTCCGTAGATATAGGTAACTTTTCCTCTATAAAACTTCCCTTACCCATATTCCCCAATGAAGTTTCTCTTTTCTTGTTTTTCGGCGCTCTCTCTTCACTGCTTTTAAAATAATAAAGATTCAGTTTCTCTCCAAGAGTTCTATAATCAAAAAATAAGAAAAGGAGAGTGAGACAAGAACAGCAAACCAGAGGAAGCAAATGTTTGCAAAACTGTTATCAAATGTAACGGCAGTCATTCCACACTTTATTCATATCACTGAACTCCTTCCCTGGGCGGTGGTGCCACTCACTACCTTGGTCCTTGCTAAGGACTGCCCGCAGTTTACTCCCCGTTGCTTTTACATGTTCACTGGAACTTTCAACAGAGTGGGCGTTCATTTTGCATTATTATTTATTATTATGAAAAGAGTTTGACCAGAAAGAACCCCTAAAAGTGTCTCAAAAGCCCCTAAGGTCCATGGACCGCACTTTGATAAATGCTAATCTAGAGGTTCGCTTATCCTCTGAACCCTGAGTACAAACATGTGGGACCTGAACCTGAGAGCTTCGCATGGAATGATCCATAGCCTACACAGTCAAGTTTACATAAAAACTGACTTCCTTATAAGAAAATACATATTCTAAAGACATTGCAATTTGCCTGACTAAAATATCATTGTAGTTGGAGAAAATGTTTATATTATAAAGTTGTATGTTGTTTTAAACTGTTATGGTAAATAATGAAAATATCAGTTGATATCATATTTAAGTATCCTAGGTAAGTAAAAAGTACTTACAGGAACTTCTAAAGACATCACAAATAATTTATTACATTTAAAAGAAAACACAGGATTTTGTCCCATTTCAGCATTTGGTGGTAACCACTAGTACAACGAAAACCTATATGATAAATAGCTATTTGGGATGCACTCTTCATTCTTGGAACCAAAGGAAATTGTCTAAATAATACTATATATATGTATATATATATAATCTCCTACATGGTAGATGACTTTTACTTTAATTATATGTATTATAATTTATTTATGTCAATTTATATATTTCTTCAAGATAATAGCATAGACATAAAATTGAGTTATTCAGGATCATTTTCAGCACTGATTTAAACATTTTTAGAGGTAGTGTTGAATGCTTATGTGAAGTACCTTTAAAAGGCCCACAGTTATTCATAAGCCAATACTACTTTCCCAACAGTGAAATTTTTATTTGAGAATGCACAAAGACAAATTTTTCTACTTCTTGCTTCTATCTATGTTTCATTGAATAAATGAATATTTCATGTACCAGAATATAATAAGTGGATAAAAATTGTCTTACATCTAAAATTATAAAACTCTGGTAAAAAAAAAAAAATTTTTTTACCTGACTAAAAACCTCAATTCCCATGAAATGCAAAAATCAAAATGGTATACTTATTTATTTTTAGATAATATAAGAGTTAAGAAAGCTTCTATAGTTCATAGTGTTGATATGACTACTCCATTTCATAAGGTTCATTCATATCTGTGATGTCCTCAATGAAGCCTAATACTTAGAAATGCTGGATTTAGGACCAAAAGACTTTCTCAGGACCTGGCTCACCTATTTTCTAAAGATGTGATATTGAAAAGTCATTTAATTTTGAGTCTTAATTTTCTCATTTATAAAATGTTGGTAATCTTATAAATTTAAAATTAGTTTTATATGATATCCTGTATGTAAAAAAAAAACACAAAAAACCTCTAAAGCAAAATATAAACCTGTAGCTATTATTAATACAGTTATAGTCATAATTATTTTAATTGCAGCATAATATTAAGCCATAAACTAGGTTCTGCTTTGAAATAAATATATCTTAAAGAAATTATGTGTATGTTGTGGATGACTGACTAGAACAGGGGTGGGGCAAAATGCAGCCCTCTGACCAAATCTGACCTGCTTCCTGTTTTTAGACATAAACTTCCGTTGGAACACAGGCACACCCATTTGTTTGCGCATAGTCTACAGCTGCTTTCGTGTTGCAATGGCAGAGCAGAAATGATATGCCCTGCAAAACCTAAAATATCACTGTTACCAAATCAAAATACTTTTTATAAAAGAAAGTTAAAGTTATTTCCTTCACTAATGCTTCTTTACGTGAATACCACAGTAGCTAGATCAAGTAGAACCATGGATAAACCTGAAACTAAAATCTTTAAGAATTTGGCAGATAAGACAGCATAGTGTCACTCAAAATTTGTCTGGCCTTCCAGTACCCAGAATCAAATGAGGCACTTGTAAAAAAATATTCAGATGTTTCACTTGAGGACATTTTCAAAGCAGAAGTCAAAGAAAGCCTGCAATGTCTAGAATCTTGATATTCAAAGTATGGTCCTTGGACCAGAAACATTGACATCACCTATAATTTTTTACAAATGCAGCATGGCAAAGTGCACACAAAACCTACTGAATCAGAACCTGTATTTAAAAAATAGCCTCAGTATGCATATTAAATTTTGAAAACCTATGATTCGGAAAATAAATATTTATACTCAAGATCTACTCGGAGCTATGAGAAAAAAATAAAAGCACATGAGAAATCTCAGGGAAAGGATTTCCCACAGCAGTTAAAAAAATTAGGGATCACCTGATACAGGAGGGAAATCCTGACTTTGGTTTATTCTTAATCTTAACAAAGATCTCCATTTACAAAGAAATATGTGGATTATGAAGCACAACTATAATACTATTTCTGAAGTTTGCAGCAGATCTATGTACAGTGTGATGGTGGCTACCACTGGGGTCTTCAGGGGTTCAGAGCAAGTCACCCCAAGATGTGTCACTTTGCCGTGGGAATTATTTTAAGCTGAAGGCAACCTAGACCTTTCACGCTCACAGGAAACTTTTACCTCCCCCTTAAAGAATTCAAATCAGGGAGCTTTATCCATAATAAGAGTCATCAAGAAATAACTTTGTATGCCTATCAATAAGGCACGGCAAACTTCTAATTACTGAACATATCTCCCCTTATCACCCTGTGATCAACCTTCCTCCCTTCCAAACCCCAAGGCACCTTACCTCATCCTTAGCTCAGGATGTCATATATACCTTTTACTCTTCTGTGCCTGAATCTCTCATGTATGCGGAGTTTCCCTACATACGTATGTAATTAAACTTGGTTATTTTATTGTTAATCTGTCTCATGTAGACCAACTGAAAGAATCTTGAAGGGATGAAGAGAGCTTCTTCCTCCCCCACAGGTTCATGAAAGAGAATTCAGAAGAAGATTGCATTTGTGCCAGTTACATGCAAAGAAGGACTGCAATTATATATGCACAAATGGCTGAGATTATGAAGGTATAAAATGACTTTTAAATGAATATATTTCAACCAAAAAAAAAAAAATGGAACATACTTTGCTCACCTCATACGTAGCCCAACTGGCAAATGCTATTCTTTAGAACTGCATCTAGGTTCTTATATTTCTAAAGAAATTTTATTATTGAACTTATTATTTTGTTAAAATAATTCTAAAACTGTCTACTCTCTACTACCAATAATTTTTAGAGAATGATTTTATTTACTATATCAATGCATTTATTTTATTTAAAATTATGACATGCAGTAGTATGAAATTGTTGAGGTTTTATTTTAAAACCCTGACCAGGAATACATAGACATTCTCAACCCTCACTTTAAAATTATGCATTTACTTTGATTCACATCTTTATTAACATTTTTTAATCTAAAGACTAAGTATTTAACCTTTTACAGTTATATATATTCACACAACTAACAGAATTACAGTATGTCTATTACCGTCTGTGTAAATTTTATTTAGAACTAAAGTTAAGTCAGGTAGTCTAAACTTTACATGCAATCAGTTTCATAAATTAATAATACAAAAAGTTAGAGAATATAAATCAGTTTTAACAAGTTTCCTGGTCATTTTAGCTATTGATTTTTAATTTAATTACAGTTAAACTAGGTCTCCAGGAAATTAAAGTTAGGATCAATTAATACTTCCAATTCTGGAATTGTGGATAAAAATTACTTTCTTGCCAGAAACACTAAAAATAAATAAATAAATAAATAAATAAATAACATATATTTTAAATATTACTTTTGCTTCTAATTAAAGTCATTTAATTAATAATTCTAATTAAAGCCACTCATTAATATATTATAGTTTACTGGTTATTTTGTTTTCTCTGTAAACTTTCTTTAAATCTCAAAACTTAGATTTAACTCAAGTAAACTAGGTTGTTAACTTTGAGCAGAAAAAGTTCTCTTTTTCCATGTCAAACTACTATAACTGCCTAAACTTTAAACATGGTAGAGGAAAACATTCCCAACCAAAATCTTATGCAGAATCCCAATAAAAAGAGCTGAATGAGGTGATGTGTTCTTTTCCAAGTATGTGCGTTTGGTGGTGGAGGTGGGACATCTATCTATAAGTCACTATGAGGCCCCCTCCTAGGGCTCAGGGTTGCCCTTAAAGGCCCTCCAAGAATACAGTGAGCACTCTGGAGCCAATGGTCACTAAGGTATCATCTTTTAGGTTCTACATATCTCCCTATTCCCAGCAGCTTAAGGGTTTTTTGTTACAGAAAAGAGAAAATAAATCTTTCCCTTGGAATGGACAGCATGTCTATATTTAGATTTCCTTGAACTCAAAAGAAGCAACATAAATTTCATAAATCATAAATCAACATAAATTTTAACTTCCAATTTATGGAGTGGGACTTGCGTATATGTAAATTTAACCTAATTCCTTGTTGAAGGAAGATAACTGAAGAGTGGGAGAAAAGAATTATAGATAAGAACAAGATAAAAATAACACCTACCCTGTTATGTATGACAGGTGACCTGGTTGGATTTCGTGTCCAGAGAGGACTGTCTGTACTCATCTCACTGTCCTGAGCACGGACAGAAACAGAGCTGGGGTTTTTGTACGGGAGCCTATTCATCAGAGTGACTAGATCAGAATAAGAAATACATGTGGTGGGTTAGTATATGAAATTGTAATGTAGTTTCCTTGAACTTGTAAATTCTTAGTGCAATTGGCAACCTCTCATTCAAACTTGACATCATCTTTCCTTTCCAATAGGAAAAGAAGCCCCCTCAAAAATATAAAAAGAAATGAAGATAAATCCTGGAATTTCAAAATCTAAGAGTCAGATCCTAACATAAAGAGTAGAATAGAAATAGTAATTAGTGAACCAGGTTTTTCCCCCATAAAATGAAGCAATAATAGTACTTCATTTTGAGCAGGGTGGAATAATATTTACATGTAAAGTAAGGGTTACTTGTGGCTATGGTATAGTTTCGGTAGACCCAGAACACAAGTAATATGTACTTTTATTCCCTGGGTGTGTGTATTTGCAGGGGAGGGTGGGTAGCCAGTGCAGGTGTTGAGGTGATGGTCTCATAGGTCCAGAGGATGATGATGAGAGATGAGAAGAATAGATAATCTTCTGAGCTAATCTTTGCAATTAGCCAAAGGTGAAAACTCATTGTCATGGCTTCACCAAGAGGACCCTGTAGCCGAGAACGCTGCTTAGAATGCAGGAAGTAGACAGTCAATAAACATTTACTGAGTAAATAAATCATTGAAATAATCTGAAAATATACCATAGGGTTTGCAAAGATCCTATAGGGACTTGAAAAAATTAGAAGTACTTTTGCTTTATTTCTCAGAAAAACTCTGGAGTAGGTGATATAGAGAGATTAGAATACAGAATGATATTTGAAGATTTTTAATAAAAATTCAACAGTTTCCCAGGATGCCATTCAGAGAACATTACTTACATTTTCTTCAACATCTGAAATTATTGTAGGAGTGAGTAAAGATTATTCATATAGTAAGTAGAAAAATTAAAATTGTTAATTTGATAAAGAGTTGAATTCATGAAGGTATAATTTTAATATAATTTTAACTCCCACTGGAAAGCTTGGATTTAATTAAAGACCGTTAAGTGTTTCTGCTTATAAGAACCTGGTACCAGTCAGAAGTTATCATTGACTCGTGCTGGTGCTTTCAAACTGTTCCCTAACACAATCAACCCTCCTCTTACCCCAAAAGCATTTGCAGTGGATAAGAAACAGCTCTGAGCATCAAACTAGATGATTCAACCAGGTGCTTCAATAAGAGCAGCCATTGTCATCTATTCTACAAGGGGGCTTCCATGTGATATGTCTTCCAGGTTAAAAAAAAACCTCACACAAAAAAAGTGTAAACAACATTGATTAATATGTTTAGTTTAAGAAATAATTATGAATTTAGTGGAAAAGTATAGTATTCTAAAGTTGTTTTCTATTTTTTCTTCCACTCTGAGTCCAAAAACAGCTAAACACTTACCCACATACTAATTAAGAGCATAACCATGTCTGGGGAGCTGCTCACAAAATATAAGTCAACTTTTGGTAAGTAGTATAAGATTTTAATATATAAACTTGACTTTGCATTTCCCAAAACATTAAATAACAGAATATATGATTTTTTAAATAATATCCTAGCCTCATTACGTGGGTTGAATTTTTGTAATTGATAGTTAATATCAAGACATCAATTGATGATGGCATTATAATTTCTATATATGATACAGTTAATGTGTATGTCTCTATTTAGAGAAATTCAGTGCAGTCTACCTCATGTGTTTCTCCTTTACTCTCATACTACTACTGCAATCACACTTCTGACATCCGATACATGATTTTGTTTTTTGTTTTATCCCACCCCAACCAGCAATTCTCCACAATACCAGCAGGGTGTCTTACAAATTCATTCAAATCTGACACTGTCTACCTGAAGATAAGGTCAGATCCTACAGGTTATAAGTTGAGCCTCGCAAGGCTCCACCTCCACTTTAGATGCAAGTCACAAGTAGTAGGTCCCTACATCATCTACAACTTCTGTCCAACCGGACTACAAATTGGAAATTTCCATGACCTCACCCGTCCCCACTTCAATTCAATTATCTGTTAAAGCAGTTCACAGAACTCAGGGAAGTATGTACATTAGCCAGTTTATTGAAGGATATGACAAAGGATACAGATAAAGAACCAGCTAAAGAGATACATACAGCGAGGTCTGAGAGGGTCCTGAATGCAGGAGCCTCTGTCCCCGTGGAGTTGGACACATCACCCTCCTGGTACATGGATGTGTTCACCAACCTGGAACGCCCTGAACTCTGTACTGCTGAGCTTAATGGTGGCTGCTCTACCTAGTAATTATAAGCTTCTAATGATGGCTTGGTCTTTTGGGTGACCAATCCCCATTCACAGGCCATCCAGGAACTACCCAGAGTCATTGCACTAGAACAAAAGATACTCCTAACACCCAGGAAATCACAAAGGTTTCAGGAGTCCTGTGTCAGAACAAATACCAGAAAAATAATGTTTCTGGTGTTCTAATCACTTAGGAAACTACCGAGGTTTTGGGAATCTGGGGTAGAGACCAGTCTTTTTTCTCTTATTTTACAGTTTCCAACGACCATCCTATTTCAAGTCACTTTTCCAAAATATACTATACTTTGCTTGCCATTAAATAACAAATTATATTTTCACACAGATTATGAGTAGTAATTTTAATTCATAGCCTACAACTGATCCACTAAGGAAATTGAAGTAAAATGTAATCGTGACACAACACATAATACATGTATAACTTACATGGCTGTATTAGAAAAAAAGGAATCTAAAATAGATTTTTAAATTGTGTCTAGAAGTAGATTTTTAAGCACTTAAAAATACATAAGTGGATGCATTTTTAATATAAATTCCATTTTTTAAAGATAAGTCAACAAAGGAAAATATTCAATTGAGAATAGAAGGACAATTTTCTTTTAGCAAAGAGAAAGCAGTGATTTTTCAAGTAGGACACTATTTGTGGCTCTGTGTAGTCATTAAAAGAAAACTAGTTCTTAAATGCTAAAAAGTCAGTTGAGAAGATTCATTGAATTCTTTGAAATGTTTGAGGATAAGTATGAAATTATAGATACAGAGTTGGATGCTTTTAAGCAAACTGACCGACATAAGACAAATTCCAACTACTCAGATTCTCATGTTGAAATTTCTCGGTTCATTTCTCTGCTCAAATTTCTCTGTAGCATGATCTGGTTATGCTAGTTTTCAAAGGCTCAAAAAGAGTACAAAACTTAGCAGTGCTTCTGCTGTTACCTCTCTGGGCTCACGAAGTGGCAAGGAAAAGATTGAAAAGGAGACTACAGAGTCCAGGAATGGTTTAGATGTCCTCTTGGCTACTGGATAGGCATGGTCTGGCTGGGAGGGCATTTTAATATTGTTTGTTTTTTTTTTTACTGGTTTCATGAATTTAGATTCATCTACCATCAGAACTAGGTGCAGTCTTTATGTAGTGGGTGTGTTTGGAATCCTGTTGAAACTGTGGGTATTTTCATATGGATATAAGTACATAATACATACCCATTAACAAAATAGTAGGTTATTTAATGACTTTAAGACACACAATCATGAGCCATAGATCATGTTTTCATCATAGCCCTGAAGGAGTTCAGAAAAAAATTTTCCCAAAAGGTGCTACTTTGACATGTGGACAATTTGGAGCTGGAGGCAATCAAGGCCCAGTAGATTCAAGAAACACTTTTATCTCTCTCTTAACTACTTAAAAGAATTTAGATAGATGGTCTGGCCTAGAGAGAGCTATTATCAGAACTAAACTTTATCTGACTGACCTACCTGTATGGAGGATGCATATCTGCTCTTCTTATTGTCCTGTGAATTACCCTCCTCACCTTTCAAGCCCTTTACCTCTGTTCCCTTCCTTAGCTCAGGAGAGCATATTTAACTTGAGTATTAGGCCAGCCAAATAACCTAAAAGGAGCATTTATCCTTTCCAAGAACCCCCATGACACCAAAATGGAAAATAGGTTCTATTCATTCATTAGAGTAACATATATTATGCCTACATTGAGCCACATACTGTATTATTTATGGATAAGAACATAAAGGAGGCAAAGCAGAGAAGTATCTTACATTTGAAAGGAGTCATATGACTAGACAATATTAATGTTAAAATAACAGATACTAAAAATAAAGTGACCATCTGCAGGAACAATGTGTACAGAAAACTGCCAGAACAGAGATGTAAAATCAGCTTCAGCCTACTTGCAACACGATTTTCTTGAAGGGGTCAGGGGAAACTTCACAAAGTGGCTTTTACATTGAGCCTTGAGGGTGAAAAAACAATTTAGCCAGGTAGATGATAGAGTATTATAAGGAGAAGAAACCACAAATGACAAGGTATAAAAAGGAATGGCAAGTGTTTCCAGAGAGTCTAAGGGAGCTCATAACTTGCTGCATATGGTAAATTGTAGACTGGAGCATTAAGGAGTGGGCAAGGATGATCAAGGTCACAGAGTGACTTGGGGGTCTGGGCAAAAAGGTTGTCATATGCTTCTTAGCTAATGGCAAGCTTCTAAAGGATTTAAGTTGCTGAGTGAGACTTGCTTTATAAATAACCATCCAGGCAGACATGTGAAAAACTGCACTGCGATGATGGGCAGAGTTTGTGAAGAGAGAGAATGGATGAACACCAGTGACAGCAGTTACTGATCTGTAATAATCCATTAGACCTGGGAAATACATACATACCAAAAAAGAATCAGCGGGACATGGCGAGGACCAACAAAATTAAGTAACTTGCTCAAAGCCACACACTCAGTTAGTAGCAAAGATGTATCTATAATTAAATTTCTTGACTCCCAGCCCATTCCTCTTTCTAGTACCCTATACCTTTTCTTATTGTTTCTTTAATTTAAATAGAGATTTCAAATCTCCTATTATTGTTGATGACTTCCCCTCAAAACCTTTCATTTTTCTTTTAAACAAACAAATTTGAACTGAACACATTGTTATGGAATTCCTTTTAACAAAAGCTTTATTGTAATTAAACTCAATCATTATTTTCCCCCCATACATATAAACACAGTCTGCTAATGTCAAGATTAACTGTTACCTTCAGTTATCAGCTGAGCAATGGTTTGCTGCATGGCAGGAATATGAGAGAGAGAGAGAGAAAGAGTTTGCAAATGTTAGAATTTTGCCAGTTAAATTATTTTAAGGAATAAATTTCCATGTGAATATAATCTTCTTACTCTATGCATTTTTAAAACTTTTCGGGTGACACTGGTTAACAAAATTATACAGGTTTAAGTTGCATAATTCTATAACACATCATCTGTACAATGTATTGCATGTTCACCACCCCAAGTCAAGTCTCTGGCCATCACCTTTTATTCCCCCATACCCTTCTCCACCTCCCTCCACCCCTCCCCCTCCCCACTTCTGGCAATTATCATACTGTTATCTCTGTTCATGAATCTGTGCCTTCTTTCAAAGATGGGTTATCTTTCCTACATTTCATCATAGGAAAAACAAAGTGCTATGGCATAACTATAGATATCTAGTTACATCACTGAATGCTGTTTGCCGTGTCGTGTCCTCTTTGCTCTGATATCAAAAGAACTCCTGTTGAGAAAAAGGTATTTTATTACCATGATTGGAGAGCTAAAAAAAAAAAAAAAAACCTGTAAGAATCTAAAGCCCATTGTTTATTAATTTCTTCTTTCTCTTCAGAACACAAAATTATATTGTGTTTTATTTACTAAATCAGAATAATTGCCTTCACTTTATATGGTAAACTGACATGTCTATTTTTGATAAGTGAAAACAAGTGAGACTACATTAAATTATTCTGATGAATGAGAAATGGTCATATTTTTCAATTTAAGTAGAAACATTATTTTTAAAATATAAGTCATAAAGGAATTACAAGCCGGTATAAAATTAGAACCCTAATAAGGAGGGAAAGTTGTTCTCTTAAGGCATTTTATATAATGTATTTTTATTATTTACCAAAATATTTATTATAGAGTTCTTTAGTAAACAAAAAAGTTTTCAGCAGCTTTTATTATGTGCAGAGTATTGTGCTATATACTGGAGATAAATAGTTAATCAGCTTTATGCCAGTCTTCACGGAGCTTATAATTGTTGGGAAAATATAGTCAAGGAAACAGATAGTTGCAGTAGAGTTTGATAACTGACATAATAGGCCTATTGTGCAAATAACACTTTAGGAAGATTCTAACGATGGTCGAGCAATAAAATTGAAACACAGAAGAGTGCAGGCAACAATAGGCAATGATTTCTATTTTTTGTTAAAACCATGAGTAGGATATAATTTTATTGCCATTTTTTTGAAACTCGGGTCTTTTAAAACTCAGTGACTCTTAGAAATCTTCATTTCATGCAAAGAGAGTAAATCAGTCTTCACCAAAGAATAAAGAGTGCAGTGATTAAAGATGGTGAACTGTACAGTTTCAGTTGTTCTATGTGAATAATTGATCCTTATTTTTATTGGAACACAGCTGTAACCCTTTCTTGTAAGGCTGGCTGATAATGTATAACCTCATTAGTTATCTCAGTAGCCTCAGTTCTCTCTCTCTGATAGTTATACACTGAGAGTTATTCAATAGCTAGCCTTTTCAAAAGTATTCTTTGATTCTTTGTAGATTTATCAAATTACCTGAAATGACAATGGAGATTCATTTTTTTAATTAAATATCTGTATCTCTGGAAATCCTCATTAAAATATAAGTATAGACTCTGTAAGCGATAAGCATAGTTACTTATTGTCCATTCTATGTTATCAGCTATTCATCGCCTTGAGGAGAAAGAACAGGAAACTTAAGACAACATGTGGGGAACGCGGAGCTCAAGGAAAAAGACATTAGACACTACATCAGAGAACACTTGATCTGCGTACCAAAGTAAGAACTCTGCCAGGATTCTCTAGAAAGAATTTTATTTGATATTCCTCCATGTTAGATAAAGCAGTGATTTTTTTTTTAAAGGAGTCAGATTAGGATTTAAAAACCCAATTCCTGACTTGTACTCTGCCACCAACTAACCAACTGGTCTAGGGTGTGTATGTCATTTGCTTGATTGGGCCTCATTTTCTTAATCAGTAAATGAAGAAATATCACCAATGAAATTTTAAGGCCCTTCCAACTCTGAATTTTGAATATCATGAAGATTATCATTAAGAAACTGGAGAATAATGAGCTGTTGAAAATGGAGAAATGGTCACGAGAATTGCTGCAAAGATAAGCTTGGATAATTCAAATTTGGCCTATGGCCAGACCTCCATTCAAGGTGATTACTTCATTATTTTTAGTAATGCTACCAAATTGTGTTGGCTTTTGCCAAGTTTATTGTATTTTTTTGCAGTGCTCTTTTAAAAAAAAAAAGTAGGTTAAGATAAATATTTAAGTAAGCAAAATCGGTGTGGTCAACTCACTTTATTTTAATAACAGAAATTTCTGCTCTCCTGTTTACATTCAACTGGATTTTTAGACTCATACCAATAACTACAGAGTTGTTGTTTTATCTTAAACGTTTCTTAAAGCTAAAGCTATTATATCACTTAAAGCTCAGCCCAGAAGAGAAAAACTGAATCATGCCTATTTAAAAGAAAAAAAGACAAAGTACAAGAACATTATGGAAGTTTTAAGATTATCACCAACTCCCAGAACTGGTTTATCTTCATTTTGTAAAACTTCTTTTACATTCAATTTAATGCATTTAGGAGTAAATTATTCAGGAAGTCGATAAAGATTCATTGCTTAACTACAGGAAAGTCTAAAAGAGCTGTTAGCAGCAGCTGTGTAGATTTGCTGCTCATTTACTTCATATATAGGGCATAATAGATTTCCAGCAATTTTGGGTAATACAACATTATAGTGTTGATTGTAGATATTACAGAAGATATTATGCTTTTTATGGGCACTTTAAAGTGAAATAACTACATGATGGGTAAGGAGACAGTCTCGATGTAATGCTAAAGTTTTCTTAAGAAGACCTCAAAATTCAAGTAGGAAGGAGGAGTTTGGAAACAATTTTGTCAAGAAGGAGGACTGTGACAGGACCCGATGATGCATTTTTTCAAATGAAATATACCACCTTCACCTCCACAAATAGTAAGTATGGAAACCCCCAGATGTTGTGCATATCAGATTGACAGCCCTTGTTGATTCTGACTCAGAATGAGCTATGCTGTCTGGCAAGGTGGCGAATGTGGGGGAACTGTTTACATAAAAAGGTGGGAAAATTTTCCTGTTGCCAAAAATGGGTAATAATTATAAGAGATGAAAAATATAGCTTAATATTTAAATTGAATCCATCCTATAGGAGAGCATGTATCCACATTTAAAGTAATTAAATATAAGGTGACGGATTTACATTTAGGGCCAAATATGGTTACTACAATGTAAATCTAAATTTGAACCAATGATTACTATAAATTTACAACTATATCAGCAAGGGTATTTTTTTTTAATATTTTAGAAATGGAGTTCTACGGGGTTCTAATACTTTCATGCCAATAATAACTGCCAGACAGCTGCCAACTATTTACTGAGTCCTAAGCTTCACAACTCTATGAGGTAGGTACTTTTATTATTTCATTTTCACAGCTAAGAACACTGAGGCAAAGATTAAAGACACTGACCAAGTGTACAGCTAATAAGCGGCAGAGTTGAGATTTGAAGCCAAGCACATTGGCTTCAGACTATAACGTACAGCCTTTTCCAATAAGGCCTTTGATGTCATTTATTTGACAAGCCTTCAATAAACACCTCTAAGTTGAAGGTATTACAACTGGTGTCACAGAGGAACATGGATAAATATCATCTAGCTCTTGCCCTTAGCTTGCTGACAACAATCACAACAACAGAAGAGCAATATCTTACAATTACGTCTCACTGCAGCAAAGGCTGCTTCTAGTTTGTCCCAGATCACCTCAGCCCAGCTCTGGGTTATCTCCAGTGCCATGGGCAGTAGTACACATCTGCATTTGCGGCAGCTGCCTGAGACACAGAAACCCTGATATTACCGCCACAGGGCACCAAACAAGAACATTGCGAGAGGAAGAAAATGTGTCTGCCCGGTTCCTAAGCCAAATCTCTTGCACCTCTGATACTTTTGTATTATGTTGATTTGATCCTTCTATAGCCTTATTAAATTCATTGAGAACCGTGATGTGACTGAAATAAAACTTTCTTCATGAAATACCTTACAGTTTGGGAAGAAACAAAGTAGTGGAGATTTTGCCCTACTTAAGCTTGTTTTACAGTGTGGAGGTGAGCAAGGAGTGTCAGAATTCCTACTGGAAGGAACACAGCTAAGTTCGTCCCATGGTTGCTGACAGGAGACATGAGACCCTTGGAACAAAGGAACTGGTTAATCACACCGGAAACAGCAGCAGGCATGTCAACACAGTTTTAGTGGGTTCCCCTGGCTCTGAATTCCATGGGGCAACATGAAGGGCTCAGATGGATGGCTCTGCAAGCAGGCGGTTGCCCTGAGGCTAAGGAACTCCCAAGCTTGAAAAATCTTCCACTCACAGCACGCAGCAAACAAGCCTGTTCTTTGTCCAAAGAGAAACAGAGCGCTATTCAGGGCAAAATGGAGCATTTCTGTGGGATGTTATCTGACTGTCGGGAACTGCCAGCTGCTGAAACAATCCAGATACGGGTCCAGGGTGAAAGAATGGGCAAGATCTGGTGATCCTGGCCTGCTGAACAGGGCAGGTAGAAGCCTAAGAAGCCCATAGCAGACTGCCTCCCAACAAATCCTCAGGGCACATAGTAGAAGAAATGGAATTTTGTGTGTAACCCTAGGGTACACTCAAATTTTTAAACAAAAACTTTAGAAACTTTTAAGCAACTTCTCTGTGTTTTGGTAATTACCAGAATCTTTCCTTTTTCACTAAAAAAAAAGTGGGTCTTTTAAAGGTTTTATGAAATCACAAATGGAGAGGGTGGGGGTAGAGACACTTTTACATGACCATAAATTGGACCTACTATAATCCATGCAGAAATCTTCCAAGAAGCTTCATTTCTTGCAGGTAGCGCTTGTGAGCTGGGGATAGTTTGCGTTAGGTTATTGAAGAACAGGGTTAGGACTTCTTGGAGGCTGTCGTGTTCACACTCTAAAAAAGCAGGCTCATGTCTCTTTTATTGCTGTCTCTCTCCACTTCTCCACTGTCAGAAGAAAGTCAATGAACTTCCATGGGCCTACGCACAGAGGATAACGCTATTTGGTCATACACCTCTGAACAGCATTGTAAGGAAAAACAAGGTAATGCTTATAATATATTTGCAGAAAGTTCAAAAGAAGCACAGAGTGAGAGTGTAATGTGTTCCTAAATGTGAAAAAATGGTCTAATTCAAGTTCTTTGGCAGGACTAGACTGATAGGGAAAAGCATGTTTAACACGTTGTTAAACATGATTTTCTCCTGAGCATATGTCATAAATATATATACTCCCTGACCGGATAGAGCTCCTCAAGTCTTATTTAACTTCACCAAATCGATATAGTCTCACTTAGCCAAACAAGAGCACAAAATGTGCATTAGCAGATGAGAAGGGCTTTCTTATCTGCCCCATCAGAATAAGAGAGAAGTAAAAACAAAGTAGTTTAATCATTATGCTTAAGACTGTTCAGTCATTCCACCTCTCATTTGGCAATAGTGGTTCTTAAGTACCTGCTGTGTCCCAGGGATGAGGCCAGGTGCTATGCTAACATATCAGACAAGGAATGGAGTGCTTCTTAGCACAAAACCCCTGATTTTCTTAGTGCAAGTAAATATTAGCAGCCTGCATTTTAGTATTTATTCTGTAGTACTCTGTGTACTTGTGAGGAGCCAAATCCTCTACGTGATAATTCAGAGCCTATTTGAGAGCTGATTAAAGAAATGCAAAAGCAAAATCTCAGAAGAATTTCATTCCAAGGGAGAATACTAAATAGCACAGAGAACAGATACCAGTGAAAACAATGTCAAGGATCTACAGGACATAACACAATAGATTATAGTGAAGGATGTATCTCATCGAATCCCCCTAAAAAGAAACTGCCATCATCATAACAATTTTTGGAAATTATGTAGACAAGTGGAATTCTATAGTGGCACATAGACAGGCAACATCAATATCACCTGAGATCAGATTAGATGTGCAAATTCTGGAGCCTCAGCCTAGAGAATTTCTAGGCTACAAAAATCTGTACTAACAAACCCTCCAAGTGCCCTCAAATTTGCTAAACTTTGATCAAAACTATTCCCCGCAATTCCAATAAGATGATTATTACTTAGAACGTTGATCTATCTTTAGTGTAAATTCACATCAATGAATTGTGCTATATAAGATGAACACAAATCTAAAATTGCTAATGGACTGGGTTGAGTGATTTACAAGCAGCATGCTCCAATTCCACTTCACACATGGTCCATCAGAAGGTAGCACAGAATCCTGCAGTACAAGGTATTTAAGACAAAAGAAGCATAGTTAATTTCCTTGGATAGTATTTCAGCTGCACCTAGACCTGTCTTTCCTAGTAAGACAGAACTAAGGAAGCCAAGTAGGATTGCAAGAAGACATTTTAATCAGATCTAAACATAAAGCACTGTGAGATGAAAACATTTTGTTCAGGAATCACCTTTTACTTTACAAACTGAAAATAGAAATAATCTGATAATGCAACCTTGACCTTGGTTTATTTGCAGTGCTTTGTGCTTGTCACAGTAGGGTATATTTTTCACTAATACTTTTTCCCTAGAAATGTAACGTGCAAGAGGGAAGAGGTAGGGAAAAAAGACCTTAAAGATCATTAGTTTAATTTCCTCTAAACAAAGCAGAAGATTCAGATTGCTAATTTGTTCAGTTGCTCCGTCTCCTTGAGCAAATAAGGCAGCCACGTTGAGTTGCTCAGAGCATGGAGCCTGGGGGCTCACACCTGGGTTTCACTGCAATTCCTCCATTCTAGCTGAGAGATTTCATGCAAGTTACGCCACTTCTCCAAGCTTCAGTTACCTCCTCTGTACGATGGTGACAACAATATTTAACTTACAAAGTTGTTAATAATAATAATATCTATAAGAATTTAGAAACAGTGCTTGGTACATGAAAAAAAATAGGCATGCAATTAAAAATAATCTGAACATTCTAGGCCATGCAATATAATGGTATCTCCAGTTCATTTTAGTTACTTTACTTCTTATTATCTGAACTTTAAATATAAGTGTGATTTATGCTTCTGTTTATACAAAGGTGATATGGTTGTTGTAGACAGCAGCACTAACTTGCAGTAAAATTCTTCATGTACATTCAGCCTCCTGTTTCAGCTTTCCTATTTAAATCCCCAAGTTAAGATAATTTTTATAAAGTATTTTTTTTAAATATGCTATGCAGTAAAATATTATAATGCTTATTTACTTCAACGATATGTCCGTAATTCATTTTAAAAATTAATTGAATATCTTCACTTTATAAATGACCCCAGAAAGAGGCCATGACTTTCTCCTGGCTACACAGGACATTACTGAGAGAATTTCAGCTCTAGATGTGCCTCGCCCCTCATGCTCTTTCTCTTTTTTTATTTGCAAGAAAAAAGGAAACAGATGCAGCTCCTGAAGGACAAAAGCACAACCTATTTTTTCTCATCAACATCAATGTACAATCAGCCCATTAGTTCATTATCCTGTACTTTATAATAGAAAAAATAACTAAAAAGTTATTGAAAGTATGTGAATTGTAAAAGACAATTGCACAGATACTCTGCTTTTGGAAACAGTGATTTATCATCTAAGTCTGAGCCCTCAGTTACACAGTGAATCCAAGCAAAACTTTAGCTCATCAATTAATTGATCTATCTACAAGGTAAATTTATAACCTCATAGACTGATCAGCAATATTCATTTCCACAAACAAGATAACAGAAAGTTGTTTAAAATATATACAACCCTAGTCGAAGACATTGCATAGCATAATAAGGAGAACCTGCATCAAGCCCCCATGAACTTATCATTTCTTTATTTTGTGTATTTTTCTTAGATTATTTTTGAGATGGCTGTCTGATGACATAGAAAGCTGAGGGTACATAATGACTTGTGAATCAGAGAGAGAATTAAAATTTGTTCATCACAGTGGGCAAAATAAAATGTTGCATATGATTCAGTTTCCAATGGCAATGGTAGTAGCATTTAAAAATAATTTCATTTATGTACTCAAACCATAATCATGAATATAAAATACCAACTCTGAATTATCTACAGAAATGGAGGTAGATAAATGAAAATGGTAGATAATTCAAACATAATTTAAATTCAATGGTTGGATTTTTCAAATTACATTTATATATTGCCAGAGCAAATGTTCTTGGAATTGGCTCAAGTAATGATATCTATTGAGAAACTAAATTGACTTTTCTCATGTTGATCCATGCTTAATTCATCAATAGCACATATGCCTTGTGGGAAGAAGAAACACATATTTGGAAAACCAATGCCACTACTAGGTTTAAGTATAAATGAACTGACTAAAAAAAACTTCCCTGGAAAAGAAACAGTGTTATCGTTAAATGCATTATAATTGGTGAATTTATATGTGAAGCTGGAATCTATGAAATGAGTCATTTTAATACAGTTCTAATTTAATGCATTCCTCTCTTCATTCAGGCATTCTTTCAACACCTATGTATCAATAACTTATTTTATGTCACTCTGCCAGGTATTGGGGTATTAAGATCACCTAATGTTCTCTGGTGGACTTTTTGCCACCAGGAAATATAAATGGTGAACTGGCATATGGAGTACTTCCTCCTTCGGTTGGGGATATAAAATATTTGTCTATCTCCAGAGCAATGGCTGAAATTTAGTCTTTTACCGCTGAGTGAAATAAACCAGTCAGAGAAAGACAAATACCATATGATCTCACTTACATGTGAAACCTAATGGACAAAATAAACTGACAAACAAAATAGAAACAGAGGTAAAGATACACAAAACAGACTGACAGCTGTCAGAGGATTTGTATGGTAGACTGGATGAAAGAAGGTGAAGAGATTAGCCAAACATCATATATACCTAAACCACAGACACAGGCAACACTGTGGTGGTGCCCAGAGGGAAGGGGGATGGAGAGTAGGTGACAGTGGGCAAAGGTGGGAAAAAGGAAAACACCCATAGTAGTGTCACTAATAAAAATAAAGTTAAAAATAAAATAAAATAAACTATGAGAAAACAGAAATGTATGGGGGTTTTTTTTGTTCCAAGAGCCCACTAAAATACTCCCACGCTGTGGTTTATTCTTTTGCCCCTGAAAAACCACATTATCTGCAGGGTCTGGCACAAATAACACTTCTTTTTTTATTACAAAATCCTAAGCATGTAATTCGGTAACATAACAATGTCACACTCAAGCACACCATATGACATTTTAGGTGAAACATTCAAATAAAGCTACAAATTATTATACCGATATTATTACTCTACCAATCACACTCAAGCAGGTCTTACTTCTGCTGGATCCTGTATTCTTTGCTTTCTCTTTAATTGAGCTAAGTGAACACTATGGATCAGAGGTTACGCATAGTTAGAGGCTGACAAGTTACCATAGAGAATGCATGGGAAAATAACCCTTCAGGAAGAGTGGAGAAACATATTTATAAGTTTACATTTGAAAAATACTCACAGTTTATCACAGCTAACAGGGAACGTGAAGTGAGCAGAAAGAATTCATGAACATAGACATAAACTCCTCATCTTCTCACTTAGCACATTGCAGAACAACAAAAGGACAAAATCAGTGTAGTAATTCTCACACCGAAGGTTAGACAGTCCAGGAAAATTGCCAATGATTACGATGGCAAAGTGAAGTTATTTCCCCCTTGATATCAAATAACATTTAATGACTATGAAGTCCCTCAAATATTGAAAATCAATGAAGAAAATATCCACAAAGGAAGGCAACCAAGCAGAGAATTGCTAGTGCCACCTGTCAAACGGCTATGCACAGTTTTTTACGAAATTTTTTGCTAATTGATATTTGACTGAATATGTAGTTAGTCCAGTCTGGGAAAAAATGCTAAATGAGTCAGTTGAATTGAATCTTAAGGAGCTTTGGGGGCCACCTGAAGGGAAGAGGATTGAGACAATAAAGCCAAACTGCAGTCGTTAATCATGGGCTGCTAAAGAGGGCCATCCAAAAAAAAAGGAGGGGGAGAGGAAGGTGGTGACAGAGGGAAACATCCTGTTTGAGAAAGAATAACTTCTCATTCACAGTGATATTTATTTTCTGATAAATATCTTGCCTTTTCCTCTTTTTTTCTGGCTAAAAGTCTACTATATTATGACAAAACTCTACTCTTCTGAAACTATCCTCGGGTGTCATTTAATAATATTAAAATTCCATTCAGTCTGCACAAATTAATTAGCATAAATACTAGATAATAACAATAAGTTCTGAAATGTGTATTCATGCCATTTTTATAATGAAAAAAAGGAACTAACTTTACAGAACTGTTATTCGTTTTTACTTTTATGCAAAGAAACTTCCAAATGCCAAATCATTCATTTTGATTTGCATTCCAGATTAGCAGCCTCAAATTCCAAACCATACATATGAACAATTTGAATATATATTACATACACCATTTCCTATGATAATCATCATGGGAGGCAAAATGTCGACACTAAATAAAGCTACCCAAACTCTGGGTAATTTTTCTCTTGAGGAAAATGCAAACGAGCATGTGAGTCACCTTAATTTCTGCTTGTAAACAGTCACTAAAGCACTTTCTCCTGAAATGGAAGAAGAGTGATGTCATCCATCATAACAATGTGCATTCAGAGCAGCAATAACCTTAAGAATATCGGTGGGGAGGAAAATGACAAATGTTTTAAACCTTACGAGGGAAAGATGTTATTGTAGCTGACCTTCAAAATTTATTTAGTCTACTTTATGATTAACCTGTATCGACTGGAACTATCGTTCCTTTAAAGCAAATGGACGTGAGTAATTAGATGCCATCCTTTAAATTTCCAATGAAAAAATTTAAAATTTTGACCCTATCTTAAAACCCCAATACATCTAAATGATTCAGTACTGATGCAAATAAACATTTGTCCATAAGAAGTGATAATTACATTTCATTAATCATTAATTTGTCTTAAAGGATAGAAAACCCTTTATAATATAACTTTATAACACCAAAGCTGATTTCTAAACCAGGAAGGAAATAATTCAATTCTGCCTTGGCATTTATCTTAGACTATTTTCATTGGTAGTCTTTACCTTACTGACGATTATTCAGGGTCATCCCATGGAAGAAAATAATTATTTTTAAAAAGATAAAATAAAATATATTTATATATTATATTCATATATGCAGTTATATATTAATATATTATATATTATATTGATATATATGTGCATACAATTATATAAATGTTCTGAGTTCTTTCATATTCTTCTGAAAAACACACAAAAGAAATATAGATAACTATATTTATAAGGACCATATTGTAATATGGAGATTTTTAACCTACACATACACACATATATATATGTATATGTGATATGCACATACATATCTTTATATGTTTATGTGTATGTATACTTTAAAAATTTCCACATAACCGTGTAACCGTTATAACTATAACAATGTGTGTCTCTTTATCTATGTATCACCTATCTATATATCTATCACCTATCTATCTACATCTTCAAAACATACCTCCAAATAAGAGTGATTCCAACTATTTCTACAAGTGCGTATCAAGGAGACTTTGACCTGTCAGACACCTTGCACTTTTCAATGACAGCCCAGAGAGACTGGTGAGCCTTGGAAAATTAGAATAGCAATCTAAAACTTAAAATGTTTTAAACTAAGGAGGTCCTCATGGGTCCTCAGACCAGGGGGGTCTTTACTAAAATCCATTATCCAGAGTCTCTCCACTTCTCACTACGTCCGCCTCTGCCGACAGTACACGCTGCCACTGCCTCTTGCTTTCGTAGCAGCCTCCTGATGCTACTTGCACCTACTTTTGCACCAGGACGGAGTCCCCATTCCCCACAAAGCACCCTTTTCACTTCCTCTCAAAACTTACAAATGCCTGTCCACATCACTGTCAAATCTGGACCTTGGTCACTTCTCTGAGTCATCTTTTCCCACAAACCCTTTTTCTCAATCTAATTGTCTCACACTATCATCCTGCATACGTGTGCACACATGCAGCACAACCCTGCTCTCTCCATTCACGCAGGTCTCTGCCAGAGGCCTTCTTGGCCACCACACCTAGAACGTTTCCTCCTCTGCCCACTCTTCACTCCATCTTCTTTCTCTGCCTTATTTTCACTCACCTGGCTTTATCTTATCACTTATTGTAACCTAATATGTTATTGATTTTCTGCCAGCCAACATTTGAATGATGTTATCAACGAGGTTAGGGATTTTTGTCTGTTTTGTTCACTGCTATATACCCAGCATTTAGAACAGTGCCTAGCACATTATAGATGCTCAGTATGCATTTATTGAATGAAATCTCCTTTTGGGATTCAAATTCAGCAATGGTCATCTAGGTTGCAAGATTCTCTACTTTTGTGATTATAGCATGTGGAGGGAGGCATTATGTTTCCTGTGTATGCATTGGTGTGTCTATTGAAAAAGCAATGAATTTCTCTGCAAAAAAATAAATAGGAAAATAATGAAAAGCAGAAAAAATGGAAATTAAAACCATCATTAATTCTATTGCTAAGAAATAAACATTAATATATTAGTGAATATCCTTTAAACCTTTATGCGTTCCTATGAAAGTTCTGCCATTTAATTACCCATTTGTTTATTTATTTATTTTGCATTTGCAGTGACTCAAGTTTATTCCCCGATTATGCAGGTTGAAAAAGTGTTTTTCAAGTTCCTACTAGATATAATCCAGTTGCAAAAAGATTCATAATATTTTTAATGCTAATCAGTGGCCCAAAAAGCTTTCATCACTGTTGTTTATGTACCCGAATCACCCAAGACAAATTTTCCCTCTTCTTCTTTTACTTATTTATTTGTTTGTGTAGTTTGGACCACCTTGTTCAGATACATTTGTTAAAATAAAACTTTTTTAAAGATGTTCAGTTTCTCTTCCTAAAGCTCTGTAATGTGCAATACAAAACTATTAAAATTATATGTTACTTGATTTTATTACCATTTTAACTGAAAGGAATTTTCGTATGAAACTGCAATTTCTCTTTCAAAAAATTTCACTTGTCAAAATGCTAACAAAATTCATATTGCACAATCCAGAGTGGCAGACTTTCACTCAGTTCTACATTCTCAGGATTCAACAAAATGAAATATAAAAAGGAAACATAAAAACAGTAAATGATGAGAAGAAGAGATGATAAAATTTCATACTGTTATCCTAAGGTAGAAAAATCTTAAATGAATATGACACAATAATGAAAAGCATGTACACTTAAAGTAGGAATTACAATATCAGTTTTTCTCATTTTGTTCTCAAAATGCTCAGGGATTTTAAAATAATTTTTATTTTTAGAGCAAAGTTTTGTCACATTCTTTTGCAATCTGATGCTGAATGTAGCCAATTTGGTAGCTGCTTCAGCAGTACACATTCACAGTCTTTGGGGAAAACAGGCCTTTCCTTTACATCCGCCTCAATCCGCCCCGGCGGCATTTGCTGGAGGCTATGGTGCAGAGGTGATTGCTTTGTAGGTTTGAAAAATACACAAAAGCAGTTGAACATAAAAGTGCGACAAAAGGATAAAGAAGAAAGGGAGAAAGAATGAAAAAGAACTATTTTTGCCTTTGAAAAGATGGGATAGAAGTAGCAAATGGCCCTAGAACTCCACAGGAAAAGGCTCTCTGCTAGCAGAGCTGGATCTCCACTCCTTTATTAGGAACTTCACGGTAACATCGCTTCGTTTGTCTTTCGGGGGAGGGTACTTTTTACATTTTTTACTATACTATTATTTTTCTCTTAAGGCTTTTTTAGAGCAGTTTTAAGTTCAGGTGAAATTGAGGGAAAGGTATAAGCATTTCCCATGTATTCCTTGTATCCATGCATGTGCATAGCCTCCCCCATTATCAACATCTCTTACCAGAGCAATACATTTGTTACAATTGGTGAACCTACATTAACACCTCATAATCACCCAAAGTACTTAGTGTACACTGGAGTGCATTCTTGGCCATGGATATTCTATGAGTTTGAACAAATGTATCATATAATGACATGGATCCATTATTAAGGTATCCTACAGAGTATTTTCATGGCCCCAAAACGCCTCCTGTGCTCTTCCCATTTACCACTCATGCACTACCCAGCCCCTCATCATTTTACTGTCTCCTTAGCTTTATCTTTTCCAGAATGTCATATAGTTGGAATCATATGTAGTTTTTCCACATTCGCTTCTTTCATTCAATAATATGCATTTAAGTTTCCTCCATGTACTTCATGGCTTGATAGTTCATTTCTTTTTATTGTTGAATATTCCACTGTCCATTTATCCATTCACCTACTGAAAGAATATCTTGGTTGCTTCTAATTTTGACGATTGTGTATACAGCTGCTATAAACATCTGTGTGCCCTTTTTTTGTATGTGTGGGCATAGACTTTCAGCTGCTTTGGACAAATACCAAGAAGGATAATTGCTGGATCATATGATAAGAGAGTATTTGCTTTTGTCAGAAACCGACAAACTGTCTTCCAGACTGGCTGTAACATTTTGTATTCCCAAAGCAATACAAAAATGAGAGTTCTTCTTGTTCCACATTCTCACCAGAAATTGGTATTGTCAGTGCTCTGGATTTTGACCATTTTAATAGATACGGAGTGGTGTTCTATTGTCTTAATTTGCAGCTCTTTAATGACCTGTGATGTAGAATGTCATTCATGTTTATTTACCATCTATATACCTTCTTTTGTTAGGTATCTATTGAGGTTTTCATTTTTTTTAAATTTAATCTTTATTGTATTTTTTTCCATGACCATTTAGTCCCCTTATACCCTCTTCCCCCCAGAAATCACCAAAAATTATATTTTATTGATTATGCTATTACAGTTATCCCAATTTTCCCCCTTTGTCCCCCTCAACCCAGCACCCCCAACTCCCTCAGGCAATCCCACACTATTATTCATGTCCATGGGTCATAAGTTCTTTGGCTACTCCATTTCCTATACTGTACTTTACATTCCCATGGCTATTCTGTAACTGCTGATTTAAACATCTTTTTTTTTTTTATTTAATCTTTATTGTATACTTTTTCCATCACCATATATTCCTCTTATACCCCCTTCCTGCAACAATCACCACACTGTTGTCCATATCCATTAGTCCGTTTTCTTTTTTGTCCAATCCCTCTATCCCCTAACCACCTCTCAACACTAGCTGTCATCTACTCTCCATCTATGAGTCTGTCTCTGTTTTGCTTGTTAGTTCAGTTTGTTCTCTAGATTCCACATATGAGTGAAATCATGATATTTGTCATTCCCTGACTAGCTTATTTCACTTAACATAATGTTCTCCTGGTCGACCCTACTGTTGCAAAGGGTAATATTTTCTTCTTTTTTATGGATGAATAGAATTCCATTGTGTAAATGTCCCATAGTTGTTTTTCCACTCATCTATTGATGGACACTTAGGTTGCTTCCTTATCCTGATGATTGTAAATAACGCTGCAGTGACTATAGTGGTGCTTATGTTCTTTTGAAACAGAGTTTTGGGTTCCTTCAGATATATTCCCAGAAGTGGGATCACTGGGTCAAGAGGTAGATCCTTTTTTAACTTTTTGAGATATCTCTGCACTGCTTTCCACAGCAACTTTGCCAGTCTGCATTCCCACCAACAGTGTAAAAGCTTCCTTTTTCTCCACACCCTCGCCAGCACTTGTTGTTTGTTGACTTATTGATGAGAGCCATCCTGAAGGTGTGAGATGTATCTCATTGTGGATCTGGGATGCAAGGATGTTTCAATGTGAATATTAATCAATGTGATACACCAAATTAACCAAATGAAGAATAAAAATAACATGATCATCTCAATAGTTGTAGGAAAAGCATTTAAAAATCCAGCAGTCTTTCACAATGAAAATATTCAACAAGCTATTAGTAGAGCAAATTACCACAATATAAAAGCTGTGTATGATAAGCTCACAAATAATATTGTATGTAATGGTGAAAAACTGAACACTTGTACTGTAAGATCCGGAACAAGACTAAGGTACCCACTCTCATCATTCCTATACAACAAAACACTGAGAGTCCCAGCCAGAGTATTTAGGCAAGAAAAGAAATAAAATGAATTGCAATTAAAAAGAAGAAAGTAAAATTATCTTTGTTTGCAGACTACATGGTCTTATATGTGCACAACCCTAAAAGTTCCACCTACACACACACACACACACAAAGTTGTTAAAACTAATAAATTCAGCAAAATTCCAGGATACAAAGTCAACATGCAAAAACAGTTGCATTTCTATAATTCAAAAATGAACAACTGAAGAAGGAAATTAGGGAAATAATCCTATTTACAATCACATCAAAAAGAATAAAATCTTAGGAATAAAGTTATCCAAGGAAGTGAAAAGATTTGTACACTGAAATCTATAAAACATTGTTAAAGAAAGTAAAGTTAACACAATAAATAGAGCTTCCATGTTCATGGATTGAAAGACTTAATATTGTAAAAATGTTCATATTACCCAAAATGATTTACAGATTCAGTGCAAACCTATCAAAATCCCATTAACATTTTTTTCAGAATCAGTAAAAAACAACCCTAATATTTATGTGAAAACTACCAAGGGCTCCAAGAATAAAGCTAAAGGTCTCACACTTCCTGACTTTTAAATATAACTCAGAGCTGTAGTAATCCAAACTGTATGGTCCTGGCATAAACGCAGATATATAGATCAATGGAACAGAATAAAGAGCCCAGAAATAAACCTACACACATAAAGAGAAATAAAAATAGACAAGCAGGGCTAGATCAAACTAAAAAGTTCCTGTATAGCAAACAATCAACAAAGTGAAAGGCAATCTACAGAATTGGATAAAATATTTATAAATCATACATCTGATAAGGCAGTAATACCCCAAATATATAGGGAACCCTTATAACTCAACAGTAAAAAACAAATAACCCAACTAAAAATGAGCAAAGAATTTGAATACATGTTTTTCCAAAGATCTGCAGATAGCCAACAAGAAAATATACTCAACATCACTGATATCAGGAAAATACAAATGAAAATCCCTATAAAATATCACCTCACATCTGTTAGGAGAGTCATTATTAAAGTAACAGAAAATAATAAGTATTGGAGGGAATGTAAAATAATTGGAATCCTTTATGCATCCTTGGTGGAAATGTAAAATGTTGCAGCCACCCTTGAAAATAATATGAAGCTTCCACAAAATATTAAAAATAGAACTGCCATATTATCCAGAAATTCCACTCTGGGTCTTTATCCAAAGGACTGAAATCAGAATGTCAAGATATTTGCATTCCCATGTTTATTATAGTGGTGAAAATAACCTAAAAGTCCACTGATAGATGAATGGATAAAGAAAATGTGGTATATGCATCTAATGGAATATGATTCACCCTTTAAAAAGAAGGAAATCCTGCCATGTGAGGTTGAAACCTGGAAAGACTTTGAGGATGTTATGCTGTCTAAAATAAGCCAGCCACCGAAAGACAAACACTGCACGATTCCACTTAGATGAGGTATCTGAAGGAGTAAACCTCATGTAAGAAGAAAGTAGACTGGCGGTCCGGGGCTGGAGGCAGAGGGAACTGAAGAGCAGCTATTTAACCGTGTACAGGGCTCAGCCACACAACCGAAAAAAGCTCTAGAGGTTTAATGCACAATAATAGGCATGTAGTTAACAATACTGCACTGTACACTGAAAAAATTTTTGAAAGGGTAAATTTCATATCATGTGTTTTTCACCACAACAAAAAGGAAATAGATATAAGGAGTGAGCTAATTGTACACACAATAACATAAATATCATAGACATATAAGAAGTCAAACAATAAAGAGTATATTACATATGATTCAAGTCATTTAAAGGTCAAAAATAAGACAAAATAATTCATGGTGATAAAATCAGAATAATGGGTATTTGGGGGGATGTAGTAACAGAAAAATGTCTGATAATGGTCCGGTAATATTCTGGTAATAGTCTTTATCCTAATCTGACTGGTGATTATGTGGGTTTAACCGGTTGCGCGCTTGAAAAATTTTGCACTTTGCTGTGTGCATACTATACTTAAATAAACTTAACTCGATAACTTTAAGAATATAATGTACCTAAAGTGAATGGAAATGAACCAACAGAATTATAAGCTGCTTCTTTCAGAGACTTTATTTAGTCGAGAGCTTGAGACACATTTGCAAGCCCTAATGAACCAGTTTTATGTTTTATGGTATGGGTATTTTGATTCAATGACTTTTCAGTGTAAGTAAATATTTTATCATGTACATATCAAATATTTGACTAAAATTTTCAATCTTTGTCAGTAAGTTTGACACCACACATATGTGCATTCGAAAATGCACATATATACTATTTCTATAGCATAACCTGTGTCCCCAGTGACAGTCCTTGGGTGTGCATACTCTTTCAGGTGAATCAGTTTTTGCCTTAAGCTTCTGGCATTTTAGCATTCTATAGACCCCTGCAAAGCAGTTTACCAGGACCCCTTGTCAGAAATAACAGAACAGTGGCTGACATGTACTTAACTCTTAAACAGCTCTCTCAAAGTCATCTTGGATGACATTTTCACCCCTCCGAATACAGAGTTTAAGGGATCCCCCTCATACACCCATAATGCACACTGAATTGCCCAGATTTATAACAATCAAAGTAAGGTAACCAACACTAACTCCTTACACTAATTTTAGCTTTCAAAAAACTTTCAGATCTTGCCGGGGCCAAAAGGACAGTGTTGCCTAAACAACCAGTCTGTGAGTTATCAGCCTTGACAAGGAGCTTGATAATTGTCCTGGCTATACTCAGTCCTGAAGTGAGACTATACTCAAAGGATAATGACCTGGAAATCTAATTATAATTTAAATAATTTAAATCAAGCCTGTCCTGAAAATGCGCTCAAAGTAAAAGTCAGAAACACAGAAGACAACCCTTTCATGTCACACACAGTGTGGCATGCCTAGATGCATTGAGAGGGAAGATGAAGATCCCTCAGCTCTCCCAACAAACACAGCCAGAAAACAGCTTTATTTTTTGCGGCAATACAGGGAATTAGATAGAATATTTATTTGTTGGTAGGTTCGTGAGATTCCAGATGTGAGACATAATATTCTAGGAGGAGTTCTGCCTCCTGAGCAACCCAAAGTTAGGACACAAGCTTGGAAAATTGCAGTTTTAAGGAACTTAGCTATAATTTTGTAATCAGATATTTAAACATTTGGTATTTTAATTTCAATATATGTGTAAGTTTTGTGGTATTTAAAAAATAAAAGATTTTCATTGCATTATATGAGGAGCTTCAAATGAGTGAATAATTCTTAATGCAATCCTTCTCAAGGTGCCCTCAACTTTGCTCCAATCAGCTCTTTCTGACTTTTTCATCAAGACAATAATGACGACAGTTTCCAGCACTCTTGGAGGCAGTATATTGTAGGACAGTGGCTCTTAACATTGACCGTACATTTGTATCACTCAAGAAGATAAAAAATGCCCTGAGGCCCTGGCCTCATCCACTGACATCTGATTTAATTGTTCTGGGATGGAAAGTGGTAATTAACAGTTATAAAACATTCCTCAAGTGATTCCAATATAGGAAACAAAGCCCTGGTCTAGTGGTTTAGGAAGCAGGTTCCTGAGTCAGATCACTTTAGTTCAGAAGTCAGCAAACTATGGCTCACACACCACATCTAGCCAGGGGCTTGTTTCTGTAAATGAGGTTTATTGAACACAGTCACGCACATTTGTTTCATGCTGTCTAGAGTTGATTTCTTCCTACAAACACAGAGTTGAGTAGTTGGAACAGAAACTACATGATCCACAAAGCCAAAATTATCCACTAATGGGCCTTTTATGGAAAAAGTTGGCCAACCTTTGGTTTAAACCCTAGATTTTAGTCCTATGATCCTAAAATTGTTCTTAAGAAGTAGTGTGCTGGTAAATGTTTAATAACCAGGTCTTGGAGGGTTGGGGTGAGGGGAATAACAGAAGTCCTGATTTGTAGAGTTTGCTAGTTTCCATGGTATAAATATTTACATTGTGGCCAATTTCAAACCACCAACAAAATGTTCCATGTGCAGTACTGAAAAGAAATGCACACAACTGACTCTCACAAGAAGTACACGTCAGCTCAAGTACAACATTGATAGCTAACCTCAGCTTTCATGTATATATATATATATATATATATATATATATATATATATATATATTTGTATATTCATATATTCATATATATGAATATATGTAGTGGAATTAACAATATACACATCTCAAAACTAAAAACGTTAAATTTTATGTATGTAAACGTTAAATGATTATGTATGTAAAATGCTTAATGCCATGCCTGGCACATAATAAGTGCTCTACATTTAAGAATTCTTTCAAAAACACTAAAATCTAGAGTAAATTCACATCATCCACTTTGAAATATAATGTCTATGACTTAGTGCCTAACCAATTCTAGTAGAAAGAATTTATATCAACAAAATCAGTAATGTTGTTGTTTTTTTTAATGATGAGAGGTACTTAATTGCATGAATATACCATAATTTATTTCTTCATTCTTCTCTTAAGGGATGTTTGGATTTTTTTCTGTGTTTTGCTATTTTAAAGAAAGATATTATAAACATGTTTCTACAATATTCCTGGGGACATGGTGTGTAAAATTCACTTGGGTGCTGTGCAGTTCACCCAGGCATAGAATTGCTATGGCACAAGATAGAAATGTACTCAACTATATATTTTTGAAAAAGTGTTACAATGGAAATGAACATGTACACCAAACAAGAAGGATCTTTCCATATTTTGCAACTCACCAAAAACATGTTTTATCTTAAAACAAACTTTATATAAAATTCCATATAAAAATGTATAGTATGTAACTTAAAATCACAGACAAGTAAATCATAAATTTTTTCAGATTAAAGGATATCAAACAGTATAATCAATGTATGTATTATGCAACTAAGATCAAGAGCTACAGAGAAAAATTCAATCACCAGCTAGTGAGAGATCTCAAATGTCTTTTCACATACTTAAATAGACATTAGTTTTTAAAAGTTGTATAGTGAGCCATTTAGATATATCTTTATAATAATACTATATTCATATGCTGTGTACCTGATAATGATATTTGTAGTTCCTATTTTTAGTAGATCAAAGTAAGTTGGCTTAAATTATATGAACATTGCTCAAGGTATAATCTATTCAGCACAAAGCATTAAAAAAGCTTAATTCTTAGAAATCAATTTCAATCCAAAATCAGTTCAAGGATTTTTCTGTTTGTCCTCCATATATTTACTCTCACAATATTTATAGTACAGTAAATTGAGCAAAATCTGGTAAGTATATTAGAGAAAAGCAGTATTTTAGTTTACACCCAGTTAAACTTATTTATCAAAAAAAAATTATAAGGTCTTTCATCCAAAGGATTAAGTTTTATGATAGAAGAGAGAAAATACTTAATGGAAATTATACCCTAAGACAATGTTTTTTCATTTCACTTTTTGCCAATTTATAGGAGGCCTGTCTTTATATACCAATGCTTTATAATCTTTAAATGTCCCACAAAAATGTTGCATTTTCAAACAAACTTTAGTTCTTATGAAGTTGTAGAAACAAAGAGAAAAAATAAAAAAGATGCAAATTTGTTGGAGAGAAGTTGAGTACTGCATTACCTAAGATCTATTTTTGGAGTGTCCATTAGAGATGTCTCTATTACAATTTATTTTTTTCCTTTTCATCAAGAAAGCAGGAATTCAAAGAAACAAAAACTATTTACAAAGCAAAGGGATAAAAAAATGGAGAAGAATATGGAAAAGACAGAATCAAATGGAAATAAAGCTAAAACCAATTCATATTTACCATATTAGAAACAGATAAATCTCTCCCAATATCTCTTAGGTCACAAAATTGGTCTATCCAAGTGCTTCAAAGGTAAACATTTTTTAATTGGTACTTGAAATAGACTCTAAGCAAGAAAACACAATTCTTTATAAGATATTTTGTTCTGTTTGATTTTTTTAGACAGAGTATTTAGGAAATGGGACTGAATATAAAATATAGAAAACAGCAAAGGTACAAATTTTAAGAAAGATGTCTATGAAAATTTCCAAATTTTTCAGTAAAATGGGAAAAGTTGTTCTACAGTCATACAACACAAGATAAAACTAAGAAAGTAAAAATTCAAAAAGAAAATCAAGATGGAGAGCTCATGAAGTTGGATTTGTAGGAATAAACACTAGGTAACATAAATCCGGGGATCCTGATGACCTCCAGGGGTGTCCAACCTTTGGGCTTCTCTGGGACACTCTGGAAGAAGAAGAGTTGTCTTGGGCCACACATGAAATACATTGTGACACATAATCACAAAAAAACTCATAATATTTTAAGTAAATTTACAATTTCATGTCGGGCCACATTCAAGTCATCCTGAGCTTCATGCAGCTGGAGGGCCACAGGTTGGACACCCCTGTGAGGCCTAGTCATTAAGTTATTATGTTAGTCATACCATGTTCCAACACAATTTTGCTTCCTCCAGGTCTGTAATTTCTTTCATACCTGGCTTTTCCAGCTCTTTTCTTTTATAGGGATTGTTTTAAGGCCTACAGCCTGTCCTTTGTGTTGTTTTGGGTTTTTTTAGTCAGTATTTATGCAGTCCCGAGAAAATGTAGTTATCTCCCAAATTTAGTAATCTCCAGATCTATTTGCTTACAACAAGCTCTATGAACCAGTAACCACACTCACAGCTTTTTCTTAATATTCTTAAACCTACTTTTTTGTTTGTTTGTTTCCTTTCCACGCCCACATGTCTATCTCCCTCAATGCAATGGTAGCTACCCTGTAAGTATCTGAAACAATGATCAAGGGTGGATATATAACTTCACTGATTAAATATTTGTTACAGTCTGAGTCACCATTCAGCTGCATAATCTCTTTGGGTCTTCATAGCTCAGAGATTTTTGGAATTTACATCCATTTTTATTTGTGATCTAGAAATTCTTACGACACAGAAAGATCCTGAATTTTTTTTACTCAAATTCCTTTCATCTCTGTTAGCAAATTCAAAAATCTGTATGCTCTCTTGTTTCTTGTAAAGCCTTGCCAATGGCACAAACCAGTAGCCAATACACATTTACATTGTAATTATTTTACCTGCTCCCCTTAGACCCACTGTCTCAAGAAGGCACACTGTCTGCTCTCCTTGCTATTGGTGGAGATGCATTTATCAAATATCTTGCCACTATAAACACAGACAGATATTTGCCAGCCTCTGATAGCAGTTTCTGGGAAACTTACCACACCATACTTAAATATGCCACATATTTGAGGTTTCCCAGTACCAATTCCTGTATTAAAGTAAATGCTAGCTGTAGAACTATAAACCCCTATAATCTTAACATGATAAAGGTATATTTCTCATTCACATTGTAATCCAACATGAGTCCACACTGGGCTACTGCAGGGATGTTCCAAGCAGTTCTGCTCTGTGCAATCATTTGGGAACCTTGATTCTTTCGGTCGTGCAGGTCTATTATCCTCTGGGGAAAAGGTCAACAAACTTTTTCTCTAAAGGGCCATGTGGTAAATATTTTAGTCTTTGTGCGTCTATGGTATCCTCCAAAGTACTCAACTCGACCATTGCAGCCACAAACCAGCATTAATGAATAGGCATGGGTCTGTTCCAATAAAATATTACTTACACAAGAACGTGGCCCTCCGGATTTGTCTGACCGCATGCACATGGCCAACCATCGCTCCAGGATTTCAAACACTTCTATTTATTATTTTCCATCTATCAGGTAAGGGAATAAGCAGTGAATGGAACATTTCATAAGAGACCAGGCCAAGAAGTAGCATATATCTCTCAGGCCCATATTCCATTGGTCATAATTCAGTACAATGGTTATCTATCTATAGGCAAGGCAGACCAATGTGATACACTGTGTGCCCAAAAGAGAAAAAAAAGTAATGCAGAGCTAGCATAGTTCTGCTATGTAGGCACAAAAAGATAATATTAACATCTACTAATACACTCCGGAATAATTGACATTTTAAACATTTAAATAAACGGCAAAAGAGAACTAAACTGGGTTGCTATTTGTGGAATGCTTGCTTGACTGGTCACTGTAGGTGTATTTCTGGTTTTTGTTATATAAGTCTTCCCTCTATGGAAAAAAAGACTAAGATGTAAATTTCTGTTTTGATGCGATGTTTAATGTTTTCATTTATAATCCTATTTCATTGATAGCATTCCTGTGATGCAGATGTGATAATATCTATTATATAGAAAACCAAAGCTCAAAGAAGTTCAATGACTTGTACAAAATCACAGCTAGGGGTATAGCCAAGTAAATTGGTTTCTCTAACTAAATCTAGCCCTCTTTACATTAAGCCATGAATGGCTCTCAGGAGAGGGAAAAGCGTGTCTCTGCGGCTCCTCGTGATTTTAACAACTAGACTTCTGTTTTGATAGAGAAGATGATGAATTGCCTCAGTTCCTTTCCAGAATGGGCATTCCCTCAAGATGGTTCCTTAAAAATCAATAAGGGAGGTATGCTTATTTAGGCACAACAAAGATACTGGAGTTTCCGTTTCAAACAGAAGTAGTTTAATTTGTATAAAAATGGGTAAAAACCAAAAAATACTCTTCAGAAACTTTTTTCTTCATATTAAATCTTATTCATTTTAATCTTCTATAAATAGAGATTCCTTGGCAATGCCCCTTCACAGTCCAATTATTTTTCAGAGACTGCCTTCTAGGAGAAACCTTATTTTATGAAATTCTGGTATGTGTATCACCTTTGCCAATATTTTTCCAAATGTCCTCAGTTCTCATTATATCCATTGTGCAAATTGGAAAAGGGATCATTGCTCTCCACATGGTCCAGCTTGTTAAGCAGAGAAATGACTGGTTTCTCAGTTCACAGCTGTCCTCTTGGCTGGTCATTCTTGGGTAATGTAGTGGGCGCAGTGATGGGCTTCCAAAATATCAATCCCAATCTCAGGAAACTGTGAATGTTACTTTCCATAGAAAAAAATTTTGCAGATATTATTAAATTAAGGATTTGAGATAAGAAAATTGTCCCGGATCATCTAGGTGGGCCCTAATTGCTATTATATATTATACATACATTTTATATGTATCCATTATTTATTATATATACATTACAGATAATATGTATATATAAGTGTGTATGTATATAGAAATATGTAAACCATTGTTGAACCTGATTTTATTTTTTTAATTTTTAATTTATTTTTATTAAATTTATTAAGGTGACATTGGTTAATGAAACCATACAGGTTTAAGTGTATAACTCTATAGCACATCATCTGCACACTGCGTTGTGTGTTCACCACCCAAAGTCAAGTCTCCTTCTGTCACCAGTTATCCCCCCTTTACCTTCTTCTCTCTGCTCTTACTTTCCTTTACCTTCTTAACCCCCTCTCCTTGGACAGCTCTCAGGTTCTTCTCTGTATCTGAATCTACTTTGTCTGTTAGTTTATTT
This sequence comes from Mormoops blainvillei, assembly GCA_004026545.1. Lineage (NCBI taxonomy): Eukaryota > Metazoa > Chordata > Mammalia > Chiroptera > Mormoopidae > Mormoops > Mormoops blainvillei. Next base: position 129,496 of record PVJD01001621.1, read on the forward strand.
TATTCCTTAAATTCCACATAGGAAGGGGTACCCTCAAAAGTTGGACTTTTTGGCACTGAGTTGTATAAGTTCTTTATAAATTTGGGAAATTAATCTCTTATGGGATGTATCATTGGTGAATATACCTTCTCATTCAGTGGGTTGTCTTTTCATGTTGTTAATGGTTTCCTTTGCTGTGAAAAAACTTTTTAGTTTGATGTATTCCCATTTGATTATCTTTTATTTTGTTTCTCTTGCCCAAGGAGATATATCAGAAAAAATATTGTTATGGGAAATGTCTAAGATTTTACTACCTATATTTTCTTCCAGGATTTTCATGGTTTTGCAACTTACATTAAAGTCTTTAATCCATTTTTAGTTTATCCTTGTATATAGTGTAAGTTGGTCTAGTTTTTTTCTTTTTTTTTTCTTGTGTGTTTCTAATTTTTGCAACACCATTTATTGAATAGACTGTCTTTACCCCACTGTATGCCCTTGCCTCCTTTGTCAAATATCAATTGGCCATAAAGGCATGGGTTTACTTCTGGGATCTCCATTCTGTTCTGTTGATCTATATGCCTGGTTTTATGCCAGTACCATGCTGTTTTGATTATTATATCCTTGTAGTATGGTTAGATATCAGGTAGCATGATTTCTACAACTTTGTTCTTTCTCAAGATTGCTGAGGCTATTCAGAATCTTTAGTGGTTCCATATAAATTTTTGAAATATTTGTTCTGGTTCTGTGCTCCGTATGCCATTGTTGTTATTTTAATACAAATTGCATTGAATCTATAGATTTTGGGGGTACTACAGACATTTTAATTATGTTAATGCCTCTTATCCCTGAACATGGATATGCTTTCACTTATTTGTATCTTCCTTAAGTTTTTTCTTCATTATCTTATAATTTTTCATGTACAGGTCCTTGGTTAAATTTCTGTCTTAAGTACCTTATATTTTTGTTGTTGCAATTGTAAATGGGACTGTTTTCTTAGTTTCTCTTTCTGATAGTTTGTCATTATACTTTTTCTCATAAGTGGAAGGCAGAGGGAGATTAGACAAACATAGTGAAGACAATGTGAAGACAGAAGCAGAGAACAGAGTGATGCAGCCACAATGCAAGGGATGCCAGTAGCTAGAAGAGATGAGGAACAATTCTCTCCTGGAGCCTTCCAGGTGAGTGCAGCCTTAGTGACATAGTTCTGTTGTTTTAAGCCACAAAGTTTCTGATAATTTGTTACAGCAACCACAGGAAACTCACTTAGGCAGTATGTGAGTACTCCCAACTTTGGAACATTGTTGACCCTATGAAAAGCAGCGTAAGAGAAAAAAATATCTCTCATCAAAATGTGTCGCTTCAGTTTTAAAAAACTGTTTCCACTTTCTTACTCTATAGTTTCACGAATTAAAAGCTTAATGCTTCCCTTGGTCACCTTCCCTCCTATGGACAGTTTTCTCTTTAATGTAAGTACAAAACATTTTATCTTCTATGCTACCACTTATTAACTGTTTCCATGCTTTGTCCAAATCAATTTAACTATTGACTGTGATTTTCCAAGTATTACGTGTATTCATTCCATCTAATATCCTCAAAATTTTGTTTCTGTCCTTATCATGGCTTCTGCTTTCCTTTGGTCTATTGGCCAAGTTTTTCTTGCTCAAACTTGATTTTGTATATTGTGTTTTAAAAAGCGTCCTTCATTACTTACATGTCCAACAAAACACTCTAAATGTAGATTCCAATCTATATTCCCAAAATTTTTTCTCCTAAACTAGTAAAGAAAATTTCAGATCTAGGCAAACTGAGGTTCCCAAGAAAAAACAGAAATAATCTGTATGTGGGACAATAAGCATCATCAAATATAGAAACTTAGTGGGTCAGAAAGGATTCACTTAAATTTTTCCTCCAAGTGGCAATTCATTAAAAAGTGAAACTTCAAGTTTCAATTCATTGTCAGAGTACTGAAAACAGAAAGCAGAATAAAAAAGCATAAGGCAGAGGGAGAAAATTCACCTTCTAATCTGTCTCTCAGTTTTCCCTTTCTCTCATGCTTTTACTCTTTTTCCTTATGTCGGAACAACCCTTATCACAATGACTCTCCTTAGAATGAACAAAAAGTGGAATGAGGCCACTTAAAAATACAATGACATCAAAGGCAAAGAGAGAACAAGGAAGAAGAAGGAAACTAGAACCCATTATTTATCTTTCTTATTACTCTTCTTTCTTTTTTAGTATCAGATTTATTCCCCTACAATAAAAAATCCACATTCCTAAGCATCAGTGCTATACATTACATCTAAATCTCAACATTTATTTCTTCCTACATCTATACACGCATAATGTGTACATACTATGTTCCACAAAGTAACACATACATGTGATCTGAAGAAAAAGAAATTGAGATAAAAATACCCATGTTAAGAATTGACAGAGATATAAAATAATAAGTCCTGCGTTATTGCTAAAGATAGTGAAAAATTTAGGTCTAAATTTCTATCAAGAAATAAGAAGGGCCTGGGATTTTTACCATGCTTGCAGACTCATGAATTGGAATGTAGCAATTTTATGGATACTGGAGGAAGACAGCATAATAAGCAGTGTGAGGTTCACATTAGCATCAGTTCCCCTTATCTGCCAAGTCCCATAGGACAACTCAGAGTGAGCCAGGCAAGTGTTTGGGGTGGTTGAAGGCAGTGGATTTGCTCTAAGCTATGGAATGACAAGCTCAGGAAACCCCATGCTATTATAACAAGCAGCAAGCAAACCTGCCTGACTTTTGCCCCAGATGGAGACATTATATTTCCTATATTGTGCAGAAAACAAACCTGTCTTCTGTTTCAAAGAGATGCTCTCATCTGTCAAAACCATTTGCTATTAAAAAAACATTCCTAGAAAAACATAGCCTGGAACAAAAATGGTCAGGGCATCTAGTAAGAAATGCAGAAATGAGAAAGACCAAGGAAAAATTTTCTCCCAGCTGCTTCCTTGACATAGTAGTGAGGGAAACACAGATTGTGAGATTTGTAACTGAATGGTGAATTTTTAAGAAGAACATTTAAGCAAATATGCTCAGCTTTTCCAATTCCCTTTGACATATTTCCAGAGCTTCTGAGCTATAAGGTTGGCTATCAGAGTTTATCTTTTATCTGATGATGAAATTAAAAAACAACATAAGGTACAGAATCTGTACATCAGTACTAGATTAATCCAGTCATATATGGTATATAACATAATAGTACACAGTGTATGTTAATTGTCCACTGTCACTTTGCCTTACTAACTTGCTATTTTGATGTATATATTTTAAAGATAAAGGAGCTCACAGATGAAATGTAATAATTTCATGACTTGTACAGGGTAGGGGGGCAAAAGTACATTTACAGTGGTGAGTAGGCAGAACAGTTTATTCTTGTATAATTATTCATTATTTGTTATTTTCCATACAAACAGCTTCAAAACTACTTGTGCTCCACCCTGTATATTTTGCCTATATTACAGAAAATTTACTTAAGAGTATTTAGTTGGTCAACTTTTTCAAAAACTATACAGAAGAAAGGCAGCTGTGGCATCAGGAATGCCACTGCCTTCAGATAAGCTCAGATGCTAGGAGCCCCTATGTCCCCCACAATGTCATGTAAAAAAATTCAAGAGAAATTTAAGATCAAAGTTCAATTGAACCAACAAGTAGTTAAGAGGTGGTGTTCAAAAAAAGAGGGTAATAGTTTGAGCCTTAATTCAACATTTTTTCCATTTTGTTTTCAGATATTGTGGGTCCTTTATTTCAAGTTAGTTAATGATACTGAACAACAAATATTTTGAATTCTGTTGCAGAATGGTTTCATGCCTAAATGCATAAAAACCATACCAAGCAAGTGCCACTAACCTATTACTTTCACCAGTGTCTACTTAAGAATTTTACTTTTGGGGGATTGTAAACTACTACAAGCTATTGTCAGATCAGGCCTCTCAGTGGCTGTTCTGATGTCACAAGGGGGCTATAGATAGCCGTAGACATTTGCTGGAAAAAGAAATCACCCATTTTCCTTTATTTATTTTGGTTTCTATAAAAGCAATAAAAGCTCTTTTCAGAAAAGAGAGAAAAGTAAGACAAAAATCTCTCCATTAACTTTATTTTCTACAAATATTTTGCTTTATTTTCTCCAATTGTATATTTCTAGACATATAAGTGTGGAGACATGTATGTATCCTTTTTCTTTTATAGCCTTATTTTCGATGATTGCATGATACTCTATCCAATGGCTATATTGCTGTATATTTGAATATCTCCCTGTTCTTTTTTTAAAGATTTTATTTATCTTTAGAGAAAGGGGATGGGGGGGTAGAAAGAGAGGGAGAGAAATATCAATGCATCGTTGCATCTCACATGTCCCCCACTGGGTACCTGGCCCGCCTCCTAGGCATATGCCCTGACTGGGAATTGAACCAGCGACTGTTTGCTTCTCAGTCCACCGCTCCATATGCTGAGCCACACTAGCCAGGACCCTGTCCTTAAACTTATGTATTTCCTTCTATTTTTCTTATTAATGTTACTGTGAAAAAATATGCAAAGGGCTTCTTGTTATATATAGCTTTTTCATGTTTACAATTGTCCCTCGGGATAGAATTTCAGAGAGGACATTATGCAAAGTTAAGATAAAAAATGTATTATGAAATTATCAAAAGTTGGCTTTATATATTTCTTCTTTTTCCTCTAGACATCACCTCCACTAACTTCCATGGTGTCTCTCCCACAGTAAGATCAAGAAGGACACAATTCCCACCACGTCTTAGCTTTAAGAAATCGTTCAAATAACAAACTTTTTTATAATTATTTTTAAGTTTATTTCTTTGTATTTTTATTACCATTTATCTCCCCCTCATATCCTCTTTAACCTTCCCAACTGCCTCCCCGAAATCACCACACTGTTGTCCATGGACATGAGTCTTCTCTTTTTGGTTTAATACCTACGCGCCCCAGCACCCCCAAGGGCTGTCTCTATGAGTCTGTCTATTTTGCTTGTTAAGTCAGTTTGTTCATTAAATTCCACAGATGAGTGAAGTGTATAGTATTCGTATTTCTCTGACTGGCTTATTTTACTTAGCATAATAATCTCCAGGTCCATCCTTGTTATTGCAAAAGGTATAGTTTTCTTCTTTTTTATGGTCAAGTAGTATTCCATTGTGCAAACATACCAAAGTTGTTTTATTCACTCATCTACTGATGGACACTTGGGTTGCTTCTAATCTTGGCTATTCTAAATAACACTGCCATGAACCTAAGGGTGCTTATATTTTTCTAAATTAGGGTTTTGTGTTTCTTTGAATAAATTTTCAAAAATGGAATCACTGGGTCATGAGGCAGTTTCCTTTTTTAAATTTTTTTAGGTATCTCTAACTGCTTTCCCCAGTGGCTGCCCCAGTCTGCATTCCCACCAACAGTGCAAAAGGGTCTCCCTTTCTCCACATCCTCTCCAGCATTTGTTGTTTATTGATTTATTGATAATAGCCATGCTGACAGGTGTGATGTAATATCTCATTGTAGTTTTAATTTGCATTCCTCTGATGATTAGTGACATTGAGTAGCTTTTCATGTGTCAATTGACCATCTGGATGTCTTCTTTAGAGAAGTGTCTTTCCGAATCCTTTGTCCATTTTTAATTAGATATTTTTATTTTATGTTTTTTGGTGTTGAGTTGTATAAGCTCCTTAAAACTTTGGGAAATTAGTCCCTTATGAGATGTCTCATTGATGAATATACCTTCCCATTCAGTGGATTGCTTTTTCATGTTGTTGATGGTTTCCTTTGCTCTATGAAACTTTTTTAGTTTGATGTAGTCCCATTTGTTTATTTTTTCTTTTGTTTCCCTTGCCTGAGGAAATATATCAAGACACTGAAGAAATAAACTGAAGAAGGTACAAATAAGTGGAAGTGAATCCAGAGTTCATGGATAGGAAGAATTGACATCATTAAAATGTACATACTACCCAAAGCAATCTATAGATTCAGTGCAATTCCTATCAAGATACCAATGGTGTGTTTCACAGAACTGGAACATGTATTTCAAAAATATATAGGTAGCCACAAAAGACCCTGAATGGCAGAAACAACCTTGAGAAAGAAGAACAAAGTTGGAGAAATCACACTACCAAATATCAAATTATACCATATGGCCATTGTAATCAAAACAGCATGGGATTGGTGTAAAACAGACACAAAAATCAATGGAACAGAACAGAAAGCCCAGAAATAAATCCATGCCTTTCTAGTCAATTAATATTTGAGAAAGGAGGAATGCATATACAATGGGCTAAATATATTTTATTCAATAAATGATGTTGTGAAAAATGGACATATATGTGCAGAAAAATGAAACTAGACCACCTTCTTATGCCACACTCAAGAATAAATTCAAAATGGATTAAATACTTAAATGTAAGTTGCAAAACCATAAATATCCTAAAAGAAAATGAAGAAAGTAAAATATTGGACATTGCTCACAGCCATATTTTTTCTGCTCTATGTTCTCAGGCAAGGGAAGCAAACTAACAAACAGACAAACAAAAACTCTTAAGGAGTTTCTTCCATGTACTGAAAGACAGTTACTTTCCAGAACTATTTTTCAGTGCTATAGGTTTACTGTAGTTTTTTATCTCCTTTAAAAAACAAGCTAGAAGTTAGGTATTGCTAACTGAATTATATAAATAAATTGTGTCTCAGAAATCATAGGTAATTTATCCAAGTTTATATCTAGTAAATGGCAAAGCTATTGCTAGAATTCAAACCAAGGTTTGTCTGATGCACAGCTCTGCTATGGGTGAAATTTTAGGCACTTGTAAAAGAGATAATTTTCTTTAATTTTTTAAATTTATTGGGGTAATATTGGTTAATAAAATCATATAAGTTTCAAGTATACAATGCTATAATACATAATCTGTGTATTGTATTGTGTATTCACCACCCCAAGTCTCAAAAAGTGATAACTCTTGAGAGAAGGGTCTTTCTTAGCAACCCTCAAAACTCACCTCTATATAACCATTTTCTCTGGTGAATTTTAATGCTGACACTGTCAAAGATTTTAGTGATGAATAAATCACACTCCCAAGAGTCTCTTGCTCCAAGGTTAGCATGGCATGAACCTATTTAATTTAATACATTCTTATTCTTTATAGTTGAATCTACTTTAAAATGTCTGCAAATTTCCTATTTAACTACATTTAAAAGCTGATTTCTCTCAAATTTTTAAAAATTTATATTATATAGGGCATTCCATCTTGCCCTTTATTATCTACACATTTTCACCTAGCCAAAAGGGTAGCATAAGCATGATAGTCGTTTAATGTATTTAGACAACATTTTCTTGGAAAAGTTTCCAAAAATCATTCCAATGAAGAAGTATTTATGACATTGGTTCAATGTTTATTACTTTTAAGTGAGAAAACACCCTAAATTTGGCTCCATATGGATGCCAGTGGCTCCAGAATATTTAATACAAGGATGACAAGACCACAACTATGTAACCTATGACAGTTCACTTTTTAAAAAATTAATAGATTTGCTTCCACAAATTCATTTTTGTTTTTACACTTTGTTTTTTGTGATTTACACCTTGTAAATCTTGAGGTTTACTCTTGTTTATTTGAACCTTGTTCATTTGAATCTGCTCATTTATTTTTCTGTTCCTTTATAAAAAACCACTCTGCCCAGAATAAAACTCTGTAAAATTTCCTACAAAATGGGAATATTAAATATAATTTTGGAAATCTAACAATAGAAAATATATATTTTAATATTATAAATTAGAGTTACCATCAACTTTGGATATTTTATTGAATAAATCCCTAATCAAAGTAGAGATCAAAAACAAATATAAAAATCAAGTTGTGTGCCCTGGCCTGGTGACTCAGTTGGTTGGAGCATAGTCTCCTACACCAGAAGTTTGCAGGTTCGATCCTGGGTCAGGGTATATCAAGGTATTGGTTGCAGAAGGCAACCAATTAATGTTTCTGTCTCACATCGGTCTCTCTGTTTCTCTATCTCTCTCTCCCTTTCCTCTCTCTCTAAAATCAATAAATATATCCTTGGGATATACTTAAAAGAAATCAAGTTGTGTGACATTGTTTTTTTATTTTTGGAAATAAACTATTTTAGTTTTGGTTTGTAGGCTCCTCAAAAAAATGTTATTGTTAACATCAAAATTTCTTCTCTAGGGAGCTACTTTCTCAAACAATAGATCAGAATATTATTCCCAAACCCATCTATGGTAGGTACCGATATAAATTAATTCATAAAGTTTATAATAAAAGTTAGGATGTATGAAGGACCAACAACGTACATTTACTTGACAATAATCCTATGAGAAAATGAGGCAAAGAGAGGTTTTTAAGGTAATACTAGCTTCTTAAACAACAAAATGTATGATGGGTCAAATAAGATAAAGGTTTATTTCTTATTCACAGAACACCTGCTTCCACAGTGGCTCTCCCCAAGTTGAGATTCAGGGAACCTGGATTCTGTATAATCAAAACTTGATGATCCATCTACATCCAGTCTGCAGAAAGGGAAAGAGAAAAGAAGACCAAAAGGGGACATTTTTATTGGCTTTGCCTGGAGGAGGAACAGCATTTGTGGTCACATTCCATTGACTAGAACTTCATCACATAGTCTTACATCACCAGCCTGCAAGAAAGGCTGGGCAACGTGGTCTTTCCATGTCCGTACAAAGGGGAAAAGAAGAGGATGTAGCTTCTGTATCAGAAACCAGTCTCAGTCTCAAGAATCAATGCATTCACAGTGAGTACATGTAATGATTCTTTTTATCCAACACTTGAAACAATGTGTTAGAAACTTAGAAAATATGAAAGTGTATAAAGAAAAACATTTTCAAATCACCAAAACACCATCATTAGGAAAAACTGACCATGAGCACGTTTTGTTTCCTCATATATTTTCCACTGCATATGTTGATATAATTGATATCTTGTAAACTCCATTTTTATATTTGTCTAAAGAAAATAAATCATTATTAGTATATAAAATTCCATTCTATGGTATATGATTATTTGAATTAACCAAAATTCTACTGTTGGGAACTTAGGTTATCTCCAAATATTTTGTTGGTGAATAACCTTATCAAGTTCATTATATTTCTGAAATTTTATTATTTCCTTAAGATACAGTCCCATAAGTTGATAACTAAGTCTAAGAGTAAAAAAAAAAGTACAAAAATATATCCCAAAGAATTTTATACACCCTAGAATCCTAGAGCACTAGTTCTGCTTTCTTGCAATTTTGTCAACAGTGACTATTTTCATTGTAGGTAAACAAATCTTTGCTAATTTGACGTGAGACAGAGAGAGGGAGAGAGAGGTATAATATTGCCTAATTGAAATATTTTATTGCTAATGAGGTAACCAAATACTTTTAGGTATATTAAGCTTCTATAGCTCTATGTTTCTGTATATAATGTATTTGATTTATTGTCTTAATATCACAAGGCTATAGCTGTTTAGGCATTTAGACTTGGTGCACTGGAAAAAGCAAACTCTGGTGAACCTAAACTCTAGGATATCTTGTGCAGTCTCAGCACAGTGAGTCTCATTTTCTTCAACTTCAGCAGTTGGGATAATATAGATCACTCAAATAATCATTAAAATATGAAACAGTTTACACAAAGGCCCCAATATGATACATAGATGACAACAAATATTATTTTCTTGCCTTTCTTAGAAAAAACACACAAGCATACAGTCTGTTTATCAGCAGGTGACTCTCATGGGTACCATGACCTTCCTACAAACACATCTACTAATAAGTTCCACTACAAGCTCATCAGGCAGTAGGTCAAATGTATTAGCTAATACTGAAAATAAAAACGAAAACAGCCATCAGTCTGACCACCTTAACAGGTCTGCGAAATTATAGAATGGTAAATATGGTCAAAAAGTAATTCATTTTTAAGTGTTAAATAATTAAATTCCACTCTCTTTACTCACTTTTATATTAACTTGCAGTCACTTTGTTTAAGATATATTGGTAGCTATAAATCTATAGATTAGACATAAAATAGTAGCAGTACAGATATTTGAGTTTTGCCTTTACCATTTACATACAATGTTGCAATTGACAATTATCTGCTATGAACCTTGGTTTTTTCATCTGAGTATGAGATTATACCTTCACAAGCCTGACTTCTTAAAAGTCCCCCCTTAAAGACTGTCCAAGCAACATTAATCTACATAGAAAGATATTTTTAAAACAACTTAATCTCCCAAATCAAAGATGGAATAACAGGAGTGACAAAAAGGATAACTGCAATGGATTTAAACACATAATCTATGTTTAAATCAAGGAGTTGGAGCTTTCTGATTATGAACTTAAAAGATAAGGGGTACCAGCCTTACTATCTCAGTTAAAAAGCCAGCAAAAATATATAAAACAACTCCTACATGTATTACGCTACAACCAAAATAAGAATCTTTAAGAAAAGAGAAGCACACGAAGTGAACTCTACATTCATGTTGGCTTTTGCTCTGATAGTATTTCTAAATCATAGCACAAGGAAGCAAAGTCCAAGCATAAAGCAACCAGGCCAGAGGAACAGAAATCAGAGTTCATTGCTAAATTGTTGACTAATAGTTGGGGGAAAGAAGTCATAGAGTGAATGCCTCCGAAAATATTCAAAAAAAATTTTCTTTTGGTTCTTGCGAAACTCGTAGTACTAAGTGAGCATTGGGCAACCCAATGAACAAGATCCACTAAGAGACAAGAGAACAGAGGCCTGAGAGAGGCTGTCTGGCACCAGAGAGAATTTAGGCTTCAGGTCTGAGTCAAAAGGCCATAATTAAGATCTTGGCCTTTCTGCCAATACACTCAGAAACTATAAGAGAAACACGCCATAGGAATAAAAACCTCATATTAGGTGTGAAAGCAAGACCCTAGACATGAGAACAAAACTAACTAACTTACCTTAATAAAATCTAAAAGTACGCCTCTTTAGTATCAAAAAGATCAGCTAGTAATTTATCTGCCTATCAAAAAAATCTTCCAGAAGATAAAATAATCAATAGCCTTCACTCTTTATTAATCAAAATGTCAAATATGTAATCAAAATTACTAGATATATGAAGACAAAAGAAAAAGTAATTGATAATCAAGAAATAAAATAGGCAATAGAAACAGAACACAATTGATCCTGATATTGGAATCAACAAGAGGCAGCAACTTCAAAATAAAATATGATTATTACTGTGGTCCGAAAGTTTGTGCCTCCTAAATTTCCATGTTGTAACTCTAACAACCCAGCATGATGGTTGTTAGAGGTGGGACCTTTGGTTGGTATAAGGTCATGAGAGTGAAGTTCTTCTAAATTAGTGTTCTTATTAAAAAAACATTGAGAAGTCAGCAGTTTGCAACTCAGCAAGGGGCTTTTGCCAGAACCCAACCATGCTGGCAACCTGATTTGGGGTTTAACAATTTCCAGAACTCTGAGAAATAAGTTTCTGTTTTTATAGAAGCCACCCAATGTACGGTATTTTATTATAACATCCTGAGCAGACTAAAACATTTATTGTCTTCATATTTCTATTTGTTATATTTCCATTATGTTTTTATGTTTCTATTTGTTGTTATAGAGGAAAAGAGTTGTCATTCTAAAAAGGTAAAATTAATAATCTGAAATTGAGAGCTCATGACTTTAACATTAGGCCAAATATGGAAGAACATACAGGCTTCACCTGTATATACACAGCAGCACTGTTCTCAGGAGTGGAAACCGAATGGAAGGCAAATTAGGAAAAGGGAAACTGTCAAAGGCTACAGGGTAGCTGTAAGGATTTGGTCATGAACATTTAAGGAAATGCTCTAAACTAAATAACCTGAACACTATCTGAGTCCTGTTAGCAGGAAAGATGAGTGACGTGAATTCAGGAGGGCTACCAATGAGTTCTACCACTGAGAGGTTCTGAAGTGATCCTGACATGTAAGAAGGGCCTAGTCCCAGTAACAAGTTTAGCTGCCACAAATCTATTTTTAGCTACTGCAAATCTATTTTCAGCACACATCTGGAATGGAACGGGGAAACATGGCTATAAAAAATTTTTCACTGAACTGAATGGCTATGGGAGAAATAAACTAAAATACACACCCATAAATAGAACAAGAAATAAGACTGATGACTATTTCTTTCTGTTTTATGGAAATAATAGTAATAAGTAGTATAAGGATACCAGGGAAACAATGCAAATTTTACTAAAAAGGAGCATAATTTCTGAAAAGATATAAACAAACAATCAAGGAGCAAATTTCAGCAAAGTGTAGGTAAGGCACAAAGTAAAATGTAAATTAATAGTAAAGCATGAAGACCCTGACACAGGCCATCCCAAGCCTGAATCTCAATGCTGTTCCTAACTAATTTTGTCCTGAAAAAATTATAGACCCAAGTCTCTGCTTCCTGTCCTGAAAAGTGAAAATAATTATGCCCCCCTCCTAAATGGCATTTCGTTTAATTTATGAATAATTAATTTATGAATAATAATAAATGCTTAATAAATCATTGAACATAGAGACTGGTACCTACTGTGAACTCAATGAGTGTATACAACTTTATTATCTTTATATTTTTATTTTTAAACAACTAAATCTAAACAAGTTCTAAATGTAGATATTTATCATTGCAATGAAAGACTATTAAATCATTTTGTTGAGGTACATTCCGATTATACATTATACCTTTGCCTGCTTATAATGGTCGAGAAAGGCTAATACAAGTACGTGTGCACACACACACACACACACACACACACACACACACACTCATGCACAGAGCTCCAAAGCTGGCTATAAGGAGCTGGGGGCATGCACGCCCGGTTTTGTAACTGGATCAGCAGTCTGGATTGTCTCCCATGTACAATTATTTCATCACCTCTTTAACTTCTTCTTCTCATTAAATATAATGCTAATAATGTGACTTTTTGTAAAGAATCATTAGTTAATATTTGTAAGGAACTCTGAAATATTTTGAAAGGCCTTACCATCCTAAGGAAGAGACGACTTACTTGTTTTCACTTCTACATTTTCCCATGGCATTTCACTTTATTCTCCTCAGCCTTTTGGTTATTTCTTTTTTAATTATTTTCAGAGTCAGCCTGCGAAAGAGATAGCATTTTATAACTATTTTCATTCCTTAAAGTGTCAGTAACCCCCTCCTAAAAATACTGTTCACAATGTGGAGACAAATAGACATCTACCCTAACCTGAGCATGAAGTATATGACGTTATCATGGATGGCAGTATCCTGAAAAGGTTGTGGGCTTTTACTTTAGGTGAGTAAATAGAAAAATCAATATTAACCAGTATTATTCCTGAAGAAAATAAATTTGTCAAAAATCCGTATTTTTATTTTAGTACTTAAAGAAAAAATATTTTATATTTACTATTTGTATGTACAATCTTAACAGAGTGGTTCAAAACTTCACCAGTTATCAAGAGAATTAAATGTGAGTGTCTAGGAGCAGCTTCCCTCTATTTATATGACTCGCACTTGAGTGCTTGTACAGGAAAGGATATTTTCTCAACCACAGCAATTTGATTGACTCGTGTTTCTTTAACTTAGCTTTTTATTTTGAATGAGGCTTTTATCATCAGTTTCCTCCCTTATTTCACAAGAGAACTTTCCTGCCTCCCCACTGGATGTTAGCATAGGTGAAAGAGGTAACTTAAATGTATTAAAACTGACTGTCAAAACATGATTTGGTAAAAATCCATTAAAATAATCTCCCAAATGCCCTGATGCATTAAACATTTGCAGGTCACCTATATTGCAGACAGAGAACATGTTTATCTCCATTTTACGAATAGTTTTCAAAGGAAAAACGGGAGTCCAGAAATTGGCAGCTGCTCCAGACAGAATCTCCACACATTGTGTGCAAGCTTGCTCGAAGCTTTTATTCTGTTTGTATAGATAATAATGTGGTTCCTTAATTAGTTCTGGAAAACATACATTGTAGGCTGAATGTTACCTGGCAAGCATTCAAAAGACACAAGTTAACATTTTATTTTTCTCTTCCCAGGGAATATTCTTCAAGTAATGAATTTCATATATTATTTAAAAACTACTCTCTTCATAAAACATTAAAAGATTGCAATAATAAAATCTCTTTTTTAGCCATTCTGTTTAATTAAAATCTAGCTTTGGAAAGCTCAAGTACATATAACTTAGAGCAGGTATAAAACTGCTAATATAGAAACTAAAAAGTATCAAGAAAAACAAGGTATCAAAAAACCACTCATTAATAACTAGGCTCCTGCAGATAGGATCCATTAAAATGTATAATTGTGTATTGAGAATATTTCCTAGCAACATTATGCATATTTTCATATAATGTGATTTCTATGTCTGACATCTGCAGAAAGAAAAGAGTTGTTGAAATAATTTTAAAAGACCACTTGTTTTATTAGAGTCATTTACCAATGCTAACAAGTAAAAACTAAACATTTTCTAATCCTTTGAGTCTTTACGATATCATTAAATTACCAAAGTAAACAAAGGCACATGAAACTTACTAACTTTTCATATAATGCATAGCATTCTAAAATATTTATATAGCATCAAATATATTCATTATAGCCTTGCTAGATGTTATAGGAGTTGCAAAAAATAAATATGGATTCTACCATCAATGAGCTTAGGGTTTATTCAAATATACGACCACTGTACTAAATAATAATTTAAGGTTAAAAATTTTTTTTCCAGAGCATTCAGATTGATTAGTTATCATTGTCTTTGAGTGAGGAAAAGCAAATGATTAAGTTCAACTCAAACACAGGATATGAAGAGTGAACTGTAGAAAGTAATTTGTGAATGAAAGAAGAAGATGGGAGTTGAAAACTTGATCACAGAAAATCTTGAGCGCTTGACTGAAGGCTTCGGAGCTTTATTTAAAAGTGTCATTCCTGACTTGGCTGGTGTAGCTCATGGACTGAGCGCCAACCTGTGAACCAGGGAACTGCTGTTTCGATTCCCAGTCAGGGCACGTGCTTGGGTTGCAGACCGGGTCTCAGGTGGGGAGCACATGACAGGCAACACACACTGATGTTTCTCTCCCTCTCTTTCTCCCTCCTTCCCCTCTCTAGAAATTAATTAATTAATTAATTTAAAGTGTCATTCCTGATGGTGCAATCAATCAGGACTTTTTCTTTTAAGTAACAAATTAAATTTTCAAAAAAATGACTTTAATCAACTACATAGTAAATGAAACTCAAGCTTGAGAACGCAAAAAGAGCTTGAGTAAAATTAATTCATTATTTACAATCCATTTTACTTCTCAAAATGTGTGAATTCCATGATTAATTACTAGCTATATAAACAAGTTGATTTTAAAAAATTGTAAGCACAAAACTTTTAGTAAAGAATATTGGCATACAATCATCTCTACTTTAAAAACAGAATTATTTGAAAGAAAAAATAGCCAAACAAGAGAAACAGCTACCCAAAATATATAATGAGTGTAGAAGATAATTATAAAAGCTAAATACGATGCTATCAATTTCTCTTTAAAAAAAAGGGGGTAAAGTAAAACAAAGGGGCAATTATTTGTATGCAGAATAACCACTGATGCCACTTATTGCTGGTTATATGATGTATTTTATAAGCATCTACATTCATATTTCAGATACACAATCTTTGAAAACTCAGTCGCATCTCTCCGAAGACAGGGATTATGCTTTATTTTTTTTATATTCTACAGCTATGACTAGTTCAACATTTTTCACAAAACAGATTATCCATAAACACTCAATGAATTGAATTACTATAATTTTAAGAACATCAGAAACCCTGCCTACCCAAAATGTTCAGGTCTTACTGATTTAAATGATACTCAAGAATGGGTCACCCCAAGATGTGCCTCTGTGGTACAGAGACTGTTCTGAGCTACAGGCAACCAGACCTTGCGAGCTCAAGAGAAAATTCTGCTCCCTCGTGCTCCTCTTAACTACCTAGGGAAAATTGAATTAGGGAGCATGCACATAATAAGAAATCATCAGAGATAATATTTTTTGACCTACCTATATGGCAGGGAAGACTTCTACTTATTGGACATCTGCTTTTTTTATCATTTCTCAGTGAGCTTCCATCCCCCTGAACCATTCAAATACATGAGGTCTCTGACTCTCACATTTATACAGGGTTCTCATTTGCAGTCATTCATTTCAGTCACTTTATCTTGTTAAGCTTTCTCATGTCTACTTGATTGTTAGACCAGCCAAAAGAAACTTGAGGGTAGAGGAAAGTTTCTTTCTCCACTACGCATGTTTACTGAAGAGCAATTGCCATCAAAGAGGTATGACAAAGTCAGCTTCTTGGGCTCACTAACACTTTTAAAATCATAAAATGTAGAACAGAAGGGTCAGAACAAACCATAGAAATTGTCCAGGACAGCAATTCACAAAGTACCTTTCATAGAACACAAGCCCCACAAATTATTTTGGGAAAATAAGATTCTATGGTCAAAATGAGCTTAGGGAATACCATGTATAATATTTCATCCCCAGTAATAATATACATTACCATCATGAAGGATTTAAAAAGACTTTGATTAAAGAACAGGGTTTAATTTCCTTTAAAGACTATTTTAAGAGAATCACTTTCAACTTCTCTTAGTCATACAGATCCAAGAAAACATATTGGGAAACACTGTCCCGGTACAAATGCCTTGCTTAATGGAGACATACAGACAGTGAAACATGTAAAAGTTAACAGCGCCCAGTTTGGATAAAAACAACTTTGTCATTCATGAGTTCTGTGACATTGAATGTTATTTTAATTTTTCTAAGTATCAATTTCTTTACCTTATATTGAAGATAATAACTGTACTATCTCATAAGTGGTAATGATGATTAAATATAACTAATATAAATATATAGTGCCAACTACATGTACATAGTAGCACTCAATAGTATCACATATGATTGTTTTGATGATGAGGTAACTAAGTGCAGAGAGATGAAATACTTGGCCCAAGTTTCTAGTGAGTACTAGCCAACATGACTTTTCACTTCCCCTTGCTAGCCCATTGTTTTGCTTGTGTTCATAATCAATACAATATTGGGAATTTAAAAATATGTATATTTGGCCATATATATAATCTCGATATATACTCATATGTATAAAATAAATAATAAATCTCCATATATAATAAATTTTCACATACATTCATATAAAACAAAAAATATGTCTCCACATATAATAAATCTTAATATATATAAATTTCCATGTATATATGTACACATATACAGGGTCCAGCAGGAGTAACACCTGTGTGAGTGTGGTTGGTAGGGTAATAATATGGGTGTAATATTTGATCGTTTTAATTTGAACATTTTACCTAAAACATCATATGATATGCTTGACTGTGATATTGTTATGTCACAGAATTACATGCTTGTGATTTTGTAATAAAAGATTTTGTAATAAAAAGGAGTGCTATTTGTGTTGCACCCAGTATATCCTATTGGCTCTGTTTCTCTGTAGAGCACTAATTTACTCACACCTCAGATATGTCCACATTCATACCTGCTCTAGCTCCATGATTCATCTCACTGATTATCCTATAACCAATATTACATGACCTTTGGTCTTGCTAAAATTCTGGTGTAACTATTAAGTAACTATCTTGTACTAGTTTTTATAGGTCAACTAAATAAGAAGAAGACACATATAAAGGGCTTGTCAAACTACATGATTTCACTTCTTCTGGGATATAAAACTGAAAGCAACAAACAAAAAAACAAGACAAACAAAAACAACAGTATGATGGTTACCAAAGTGAAAGGGGGTCAAATATATGGTGACAAAAGGAGATTTAACTATGGGTGATAAACACCTAATGCAACATACGAGTGGTGTACTATAGAATTGTGCACTTGAAATCTCTATCATTTTATTAATCAATGCTGCCCCAATTAATTTAAAGATAAATTGTCATAAAGCTTGAGTAGCTATAACTATGTGGTATTGTTGTAAAAACCCTCACATTGAGCAATGCAAGTGAATGTATATGCTAAGAAAGAAATCTGTAAATAGACATGCTATTTAGTACATAGAAAGTATCCTTAAAAGCCTTTAAAAAATAAGGCATGTGCAACACCTACAGACACACGCAATAAGGTATTTGTAACACACACACTCACACATGTTCCAGACAAAACTTAGAGTTTAAAAGAGCTAAGATCAATATGGGAAGAGCAGTACACAAAAGAAAAACATATATTTATAAATTATACACATTAATAATAAAGGGGTTGCTTAGAATACCCTGAACACTTACTAATCAGTAAAAAACTAGGTCTAATCTTTGATTGCAGCACTAAAAGAATGTTGGGAGAAGCCATACTTACTGTCTTTGGTGTCAAATATGAACTGAATATGAATAGATTAAATTATTTATATTTCTATTAAATATTGTGATTTAATATATTTAAATAATATTTATAGGTCTTCAGGTTATATAACTTCTAGAGATAGTTATTTTCAACTTTTCCATTAAATATGTAAAAGTAGCAGTTTTTAAAAAGTTTTAGCTTAAATTTACTAGAATTATTATACTTGAAAATTGTAAAAGTTTTTCATCACAACATAGAAAATATGTGGGTAACCCAGTTCTAACTGTTTACCAAAGTGTGACATTATTTAATGCAGAAGGAAACATTTAAAAAATTATTTTTCTTTGTGTGTGCCTTCAAACTCCTGCTCATTCCAGAAACTGCTTCTATAAAATCTTCCCTTCCTCTGTTGGAAATCTTCAGCAATGACTGAACTTCTTTCTTCAGAAACCCTTCCCTTCTCACCCTTGATCCTTCCTTCCTACATTCTTTAGGAATAAACATGCAAAGAAGTTTCATGATTAATCTGTACCCTCTCATTTACAGATAAGAAGATCGGCTCTCAAATAAGCTATTGTGGCCCAGTTTACCTTGATAATGATTGATATAAATGGGTCTCAAATTTTGATTTGCTACCTCTCAGCATCTAATTTACTTTAGGCCCTTCATATTATCTGGGGGGAAAAAAATGTAACTCTCACTAAAATCCACTGAAGATCAAGAAGCCACCTACAACAGATTAAGAATGAACATTAACAACAGACTAAGTGGATACAAAATTACACCACACCTTTCCCACCACCCCAATCCAAATTCCCAACCTCATAAGTTTCTGTCTAAACAGAAAGCTTGTTTCCTGTTTTTCAAACTACCTTCTTATCTTTAAGTATATTTTTTAAAGTTATATTATTAGGAAGAACGGCCAGTAAAATTTCATCCAGATTTATTATGAGCCACAAGTAGATAATTTTTAAGCCTCCCAGAAGTTATACCATGCACAATGACCAAAATATTTTGCAGAATACTTAAATGTTACATGAGAGGGCATGTGGAGACACACTTTCACTCACTAATGTCGCTCCCCTTGTCTTCCAACTTTACCTAAATAAGGAAAACTACAGGGGGGGTATGTGTTGCAGATGGGTCAACAGTAGCTACCATACTATAGTCGATGTGAAATAGTGGAATAGAACTGACACAGCTACATTCCATTTTATATAGACCAAGCTGTGTTAGTCCAAGTGTTCAGGCAACAGAATCTCCAATAGCCTCTTCTCCAGGAAAGCTGTCTGTTGACTAACAGTAATTATTATGATTATCCCACCTAAAAGGCATAGCATTGCTACCATTATGTTTCCCCTGTCACAAGCAGACCCTGACTTTGAAATTGAGTGTACATCAAGAATTTGTCTGAGGGAAGCTCATTAAACTTCAACAAACAAAAATCATTTGTTTTTTCCTATTGCTACAGATATTACAAGGCATTATAATGAACAAACTGAAGTCTAGAAGTATAAACAAAAAAATCTCACAAGACTATAAGAAATAATTACTTTGAAAGTTGAAGGATAGCTTGATGGACATCACAAAGAGAACTTACGTAGGTTTATAAATTATAACCCCATATATCTTAAACCTTCACCCGGAGAAACCCATTTGGGTCATGGCTGGCCCTGAGTAATTTAGGAAATTAATAATGCTGTCTTTGCAATACTCAGTCTGATTTCTAAGAGCTTTTCTCATTTAGAGTTACCAGTTTCCTAGGAATCCAAGAATTAATTGCCCAAAACTTTTCTCCTCCAATCTCAGCAACCATTCCTATGTCAGGTTTCTTATAATGGTGGATGGAAGGGACTCTTAATAAACAGTTAAAAAACAGATTTGATTAGCCACTTAATCTTGAAGAACTCACTTTGCTGCTAAGATTCTTAACCCATAAAACAGATAAGGTTTAACTGAACAAGTTATTGTGAAGATTTGTGCAGGTGACGTTTATGAAAGAATATTACAAATAATAAAGCAGTATGACATCATATTAGTCATGTATAAACCAGTACAAGATTAAATTAGTGCACTACCTATGCACATTGAATATTTTCTCTAATTACGAATGTCCAAATATTTTTAAAATGTCAAAAACTAATGAAAAGATAGTGTACAGGGTGGGGCAAAAGTAGGTTTACAGTTGCAGACACATGAAACAGAGTTTATTCTTTTATTATTTATCAATTACTGTATTATTTTCCATATGAACAACTATAAAACTACTTTTACCTGATGTAATATACTAGGTTTGCTTCTTCCCCTTGCTCTCTTTTGGATTACATCAGCCTAACACACACACACACCACAGTCTCGCATACTTACATGCACACATCTATGAAGGGCTAATTCATCATTTTCAGTGCTTCTTGTGACTACCAGATATTGTTGTACTTGCCACAGGCACTAACATCTAAAACCCAAAAAGAATTTTGGACTCTACACTTAAGCTACCAGATAATCAAGCTCGATTGTCGACTGTCCTCCAAGAACCTGTCAGGGTTAGCCATCTGGTCTCTTATGTCTGTTTTCCTTAGCTAACTCCTAAAATATAAATCAGCCGTTCCACATTCCAGTGAATTAATAACCCCTATTGTCAGAC
Organism: Mormoops blainvillei; assembly: GCA_004026545.1. NCBI lineage: Eukaryota > Metazoa > Chordata > Mammalia > Chiroptera > Mormoopidae > Mormoops > Mormoops blainvillei. Next base: position 150,501 of record PVJD01001621.1, read on the forward strand.
AGAACACCTGCACAAGTCCTCCCACCCTCATTAACCATGTCAGCTCTCCAGCACATTGATTCCGATATTTGTTCTCTAAGTGTCTGCCCTTCTCCTTTCTGCACTCCTGCACCCACCTCGCTCATGTTCATAATGTTGATCAATTCATTCCTGATAACACCCTGGATTCCAAATACCCAGGAATGTTGTTAAAACATAAAGCCTGACTCAGGAGGTCTGACCTTGGCTTGAGGTTCCCAGGTGAGGTCACAGACCACACTTTGAATTTCAGCGTTGTAGGTGGGCACATCAGGAAAGACGGAAGCAGGAGTGACTGGTACAATTATAAAGTCAGTTCACTCCCTAGTTGGTCACCTGAACCAGAGTCACTGACTTCTGTTATCTCTGTGTTGAGACTTACTTTCTAGCACTCTGGAATTTGTTTGAAAGCTTCTTCACAATCCCTTTTCTGTCACTGTCTTTTTTCCCAGCCAGTCACCTTTCTTCTCCTACTTACTAAAAGAGTGGTTTTCAGTCTTGTTACATATTAGAATCACCTGGGGAAATAAACAAATTCTAATGTCTATCGCATTGCAAAAAAATGCATCGGCACATCCAAGATAAGTGTGGATTTTAAAATGTGCCTGGTGATTCCAATGTTGCAACCTTGTTCAATATTCTCTGATCTAGAATCGAATCAACTTTCAGTCACCGAACATTAAAATTACATGCAACCACACTCATGCTTAAATTTCTTTCTATCTATTAAGGTCGATTTCCTTACGAGTACTTACATTCTTATTTACTTCTACTTTCTCAGCAATCATACACTGTTATTTCTTAAACATTGCCAGGTACCTTCCTGGCAAAAAACAAAAATGCTTTTAATGCATGAAATATCTACCAGTGATTACAGTGAGAAGTTTCTTAAAACAGAGAAAACACTTAGAGATTAGTTTTGTTTTTAGTTGATTGTGATCTTAAAATGATTATATTAAAATTGAAAACATTAGATAACACTGAATTGAAAATTACATTTTTTCTAACGGGGTTTGACATTGGGTAAGCAATTTCTATGATTTGGTATGTTTGTTTTCAGTCACATAGGTTGTGTTTGCCTATAGGAACAGCCTACTTCTTATTGTCTAGTGCCCATTGTAGCATCCTTTGTAGATAAAGACACATACTAATTTTAGCACATTTTTACATCCCTTGTAGGTTTGTATTTGGGTCCACTGTAGAAAAGAGTAAATTAGACACTTAGATTAAACTAACCATCTTTATAAAAGTTTTCTCTTATACCTGAATGCCACCAAATATTTAGAGGTCTGTGGCATTGGACAAATATAAGAACCTCTTTTTTTTTTCAGTGAAATTACTCATTTTAGGATGAAGTATATATACTACATTTTGCTGTGTATAATGCACACTGTTTTTGCCTAAATTTCTGAGGGAAAAATAAGGATGCACATTATACATGGGTAGTACTGGTTTGTTACCAGTACATAAAATTTCTTGTACCTTGTATCTGTTCTTAGGTTTTGTAATTATTTGTTACATAAAATGTTTTGCACCACAATACATTAGAAAATAAATGCTAAAATTCCTTTATAATACAAAAAAGCAAGTATCTAAAATAAATAAGTAAATAAATAAATAAATAAATAAATAAATAAATAAAATGAATTAAACAATTAAAACAAAAGATTGTTTTTTCCCTGAAAGTTTGGGCCAAAAAATGAGTGTGTGTTATACATGGAAAAATACGGTAAATGTCCAAGAGTGAGTGTGGCAGATGTACAAAAAAGTCTGTAGGAACTGGAGTTCCCCCCCTAAAGAAGCTGTACCTTCAGCAGCATCTGAACTCTTTCTCGGTATGGGAAGGAGTGCTATTAGTAAAGAATCTGAGCCCTGACTGCTGTGGCTCAGTGGGTTGGGTAAAGTCCCACAAACCAAAAGCATGCCAGTTCCATTCCTGGTCAGGGCACATGCCTGGGTTGCAGGCCAGGCCCCCAGAGGAGGCACACAAGAGGCAACCAGTTGATCTTTCTCCCACACATCAGTCTTTCTCTCCCTCTCTTTCTCCCTTTCTTCCCCTCTATCTAAAAATAAATAAATAAAATCTTATTTTTAAAAAAGAAAGAAAAGAAGTTGGGTTTTGCCACCCTCAATTGTTGGAATAGAAAATGGGCCAAAATGGCTGATCACTGCCACCCTTTTGCCCAACTACTTTAAACTCAAGGACAAATAAAAACTTACAAAGAAGATTGTCCAATGCTACCTTTTCTCGTAGTGACAACATATTCCCTACTCCGCATAGGACATTGTATTTATAGTCTTGCTATTCAACAAATTAAAAAAACTCTGGCTCAGATCTGAGAAGACCTTCTAATGAGTTTAAGTAAACAATGAGGGAGTCAGTGATAACCCACCCACCCTAGTTTTGAGCAAATGCCAGCTCTGAATAAATTCTTATTCAATAATGATTAACAATATCCTCCTAACCAGAGCCTACTCAAAGTTACTGCAACACCCTGGATATAGACATAACAATGTAGAGCTTTATTTTATTGTTTTTATTACAGGAAACAGGAGTGAATTTTAGAATGATTTTATGCCCTTAAGAAAATGAATTAAAAATATATTTTATGATGTGCTATAATAGATAATATAATAAGAAAACAGAATGAGATACAAAAAGGAGCAGGTTCATAGAAAAGAAAGGAAAAAAGACAAAGAAGGAAAACATAAAGAAAGTAAAAAATGAACCACTGAATTAATAATTGCTTGAGAAACAATGGCAAACTTGAAATAGAGATGTAAGCCTGTGAGAGGTTCACAAAACTCTGAGAGAAAACATAGACATTCAATATAAGAGAAGAAGATTGATGAGTAGTGTTATCTACTACTCATGATGTTTGATTTTTGAATACTGAGTTTGTGATGTCTATAAAACACTTATGGCTGGTTTTCCAGTAGGCAATGGACTATGAAATGACCCGTATTTAATGTGAGTAGCCAAGGCAATATTAGAAAGAACAAAGCTGGAGGAACCTGATTTATATTACAAAGCTACAGCAATCAAAACAATATGGTGCTCAAATAAAAACAGACACATAGACCAATGGAACAGAATAGACAGCCCAGAAATAAACCCACCTGTATATGGTTAACTAATCTTTGAATAGGGTGTTAAGAACACGCTATGGGTAAAGGATAGCATCTGCAATAAATGGCATTGGAAAAAATGGATATATAAAAATAAATCGGACCTCTATTTTACACCAGTCTCAAACATTTACTCAAAATGTATTAAAGACTCAAATGTAATACCTGAGATTGTAAAACCTGAAAAACAATAAGGAAAGAATTCCTCAATATTGGTCTTGACAAAGATTTTTTGGAAATGACACTGAAATTATAGGCAATAAGAGGAAAAAGAATGAAGAGGGATTATAACAAAGTAAAAGTTTTCTACACAGCACAAGGAATAATAAATGAAATGAAAGACAACATACATACAAAATGAGAGAAAATATATGAAAATCATATAACTTACAAGGGATTAATATCTAAAATATATATGAAATACATGTAACTCAGTAGCAAAAACAAGCAAAGAAACAAATAATCTGATTTAGAAATGGACAAGGGACCTAGATGACACTTTTCAAAAGAACACATACAATGGCCAACAAGTACATAAAAAGGTGCTAAACATCACCAGTCATCAGATAAATGCAAAACAAAACCACAGTAAGACATAACCTCACACCTGTCAGGGTGGCTATTATCGAAATAAAACGAGAGAGAGAGAGAGAATGAATGTTGGTTAAGATGTAGAGAAAAGGGAACCTTTGTACAGCTGTTGGAAATGTAAATTGGTACAGCCATCATGCAAAACAGTATGAAGGTTTCTCAAAAAATTAAAAACAGAGCTACCATATGATCCAGCTTTCCCACTTTTGGATACCTATCCAAAGGAAATGAAATCAGTATCTTGTATATTGACTCCCAAGTTCATCAAGCATTAGTCACAGTAGTCAAGATATGGAAACAACTTAAGTGCCTGTCAATACATGAAAATGTGAGATAGATATAAATATCTATATCTAATTCAGCTTTTAAAAAGAAGGAAATCCTGCCTTTTGAGCAACATGGATAAACCTAGAGGACATTGTGCTAAGAGAAATAATCCAGACAAAGAGAGACAAATAACATATGGTAACCCTTGTATGTGGAATCTTTTAAAAAAAATGTTTTTGAACACAGAGAAACAAGGAGTTTAATGGCAGTTGCCAGGGGCTGAGGGTAGGGAAAATGGAGAGCTGTAGATCATAGGTTACAAAATTTCAGTTAGAAGATTAATACATTCTGAAGATCTAATGTATAGTGGAGTAACTCATAATACTGTATTGAATATTTGAAATTTGTTAGAAGAGTAAATCTTAAGAATTCTCACCACAAAAATATAAAAAGGTAACCATGTGAGGTGATGTATAAGTTAATCAATCTGATTATGGTAATCGTTTCACAATGTATACATATATCAAATCCTCACATTGTACACTTTAAATATATACAATTTTATTTGTTATTTATACTTCAATACAACTGCTTTGAAAAGACAAATAATATATCCTTTTAATAACTCAAAAGGGAAAAAGAAACCAATTTGTGTCACGTAGATGAACGGAGAGAAGATAGTTCAGTGAACCACAAAGACCCTGTGACTTGGGAGGCAAGTGTAGGAAGGGGGCTCTTAAAAAAGAACGAAGGAGGCAGCCAGGACTGCAATCGGAAATACAAAGAGAGAATGCTCTTGTAGAAGCCACAGGAATAAAACATCTCAAGAATTACAACAGGTTTAATAGTGTCAAATCCTACAGGGAGGTCAAGAAAGATGTGAATTTTAAAGAGGCCTTTGGGTTAGCAAGAAAGAAACCATAGGTGCGTTCTATATGCTTAGACTCTGTCAGAAACAGAATTGGAAGCTGTGAACAGTAGTGAGTTGCTGCTTTCTCTAGGGAAAAAAGGAGGGTCTTTTGTTTGTTTTTCAGTGACGCATCTAAATATAAAATATGGTATCATAGAGAAAGAGGATGGAAATCATCTCCTGAAAATGAACCCTACTAAATATGGAGAAAAATTAAATTCAGCCCTTGTTTGTGATAGTTTTCTAATGTTTCTGTGTATCTGATATGATCCTTTCTTTTAGCATCATAAGATCGTTTGTGCTAAGCGCTTGGGGTGAGAGACAAAGCTCAACCGGTGGTCATCACTGTGTTAGAGGCAGAGCCGAGGCTGAACATTGCGACTTCAGACTTTGGTCCTGTTTGTGCTACGTATTTTTTCCTGCCAGCTTCCCAGAAAATAACGGAGAAGCCAGTGTGCTGCTTTAACTGCAACAGTTACAGAAAATGTTTGATAAATAACATTGCTGCCTTATTATATGAAGAAGAAAAGAAATGAAAATAGAAATACTGTTACTGTCTAACGGCAGGAGAAGCTGTACTTTTCTCATGGTGGAAAGAAAAGAGGCATGCCATCTAGCTCTCTCTCTTTCTGTGTCTCCCCTTCCTCCTTGCTTGTCTGGCTCCCTCTCCCCTCATACAACAGACCCACTTCCATCCATAATATTTGATTTTCAATCCATAAGTCAGGGAGCTAAAAATATAATGTAGTTTTAAAAATTGATGTAAAAGCAGCACAAAAGAATGCAAATTATTTCTCTAGGTTTTCAAATAAGACAAGTTGCTGACAGAGTGGGAATAATGAAGAAAAATGTCCGTCAAATGCTTACAATCACTTTGAGTGATCGAAAAACTTTCATTATTAAAAGATAACTGTGTTATATACCATTAACAATATGTAATCCACAATAAAACCAATCAATAAATCAACAAATAACATGCTAACAAAATTAGAAAAACATTTACATGTTGACATTCAAAAGGTATAAGTTATAAGACATTTCAAGACATCTCAATGTTAGGAATACTGTTTCACCAAATAATTTAGTCCATTTTTTTTTTCTTACAAGTAGACCATAATGATGGAGCTTTGAGATGTAGTTTTGGTTGCTTGGTTGACTTACTCGTCTCTGTTTGATGAGCTTGTCAATGATGTGGTTAAATGTGTGCATCAGCAAAATTACACATTACTAGAGTTCTTGGGCCTTAAAGGGCACTTGTAAGCAGTTGAAACCTCAGAATGCAAAATCTAAGTTGAATATCTGCTCTAACACATCTGGTCACTATTTTTTAAATGGCCAGGTTTGTGAACTAATTTAATAACATCTTGTTTGTAATTTATTTTCCTCTAATAAGTAACTTTTTAAAAAATATGTAGACATTAGTAACGTTAATGTGTCTTGATCAAATATTTGTAGTCATAGTGAGTTATAGAACAACAATGTTTTAATTGTTTTTATAGAGTAAATATACCCAGGACAAATAAATAAAAATACTAATAGATGACATCATTTCTGGGACCAACATATACCAATATCCAGCTTAATTGGCATTATAGAATGTAATTTCTAATATTTAAAATATTCTCTTATTTTTCTTAATAAATCTATGTGATTTTTTAACAGACTTAGAAATATAAAAAGATTGAGCTCGCAACATCTCTTGGAGCTAGGAAAGAGCTAGAAATCACTCCTATTTTACTTCATTGTAAATCTAGGGTATTTTTATAGTATGACAGACATTACACAATTCTCCATAATTAATCCAGGCCTGCAGATGCAGAATTAAGGTTGAAATCTGGAACTCTCCCAGTTCTTAATTTTATGTTCTCTTTATTATAGGCAGTAAGGGGTCTCCATTAAGTACTGAGGCTCACAGACCAATCTCTAGATATAGATCTCAGGGATTTTGTAGAAGACACTCCTGCATCTCATAGGATCTTGAAGTACACGTGGTTCCAGTGCTGTTTCGGTGCTTGTGCATAACATATAGCAATGCATTACTCATACCAGATTATGTATGAGTTCAACACGATGGCAGGATGACTAGGATTTTAAACAAACAAAAGAAACTGGCTAAAGCAACAGTAAGTGCTAGACAAGCAACACTAGAATCTCTAGGGTAGGCAGTCAGGAGGGAAGTGACCAAGCAAATGAGACCCCCACTAGCACGAGCGGAAGCTTAGGGTCTCCCTCAATTCCAAGTTTCTGGACAAGTATATATGAATTACAGTTTGGACAATTTTTCAAATACTTTCTTTTGCCTATTTATAAATTTTATTATGTTTCTTTCAATAAATTCTGAGTGAATCTTGTTGCAATTTATAGGCTTTAAAATATGATGCTGGCATAGTAGAGTTGCTTTGAAAGTATAGCAAATAAACTAGTGAAATTAGATATTTGGCATAAAAATATATGCTATTTTCCAGAAGAATATGATTCTGTACATCTATTATGTTTGGTGTTACTATTGCCTTATAAGTTGATACTGGATAGATCCAAAGAATGACCATTGAAATCCTTGAGAATGTGAAAGCTGGGTAAGGCATCATGGGATGGGCAATTTTGTACTAAGAGAAGAAACATTGTGATCTAGCACTAAAGTATGGCTAGTAAAGAAACTCAGGTTTTCTCCTTCCTTGGCTTATTTCTGTTTCCTTAAACAAACCATAGAGGACACACATTGGTTCCAAAATGGTACAGTATGAGTTAAAATGTTCGAATGCTTTCAGGACTATAAAGTCTTAAAAGTGACTAATACTTTAAATTAGGGAAAGCAAAGCTGTACTCTTCAGGGGATAAAAATCTATTTTGAGGTTGAAAGAAAAGTTACACTTAAGTTATATATATATAAAAAAAACTTTGTGTGTGTGTGTGTGTGTGTGTAAGCATTTGGAAAATATAATGGGAATAGTTTATGTGGGAGATCCCAAGACAGTATCTGCCTGCGTATTCAAAGCTAAATGAAAAAAGATCACATCTTTGTTTTGCCTGGTCAAATTTATAAAGGAAATATTTCATATGAGTATTTCTGCTTTGAAGCAAACAATTTGAATTAAAATTTAAAACCCACATTGGGAACTATTTCTATTAGGACATATTTTAATATAAAACATTAAGATTGAAGAGAAATCTAGATTAATGCATCCGTAAGCAGATTACCAAGGTGTCAAGTAGGATCTAAAAGAAAGTTCATGAGGTCTATTCATGTGCAGAACGATAACTAATATACAAATGACACACATGTATTTCAAATCCTATTGTTTTGAGTTTCAGTTAAGCGATAAGATTAATTTTTATATATTTTTTAATGAGATGGGATAAACATATTCAAGCAATATATAAAGGTGCTTTAAAATTGGTGTTTTTCATATAAGTGCTTAGTATAGGAGATGGATTACATCTGTCATTTTATACCTAAAGGGGAAGAATATCTTCTTGCAATAATAGCTAAGATATAATTCTTCCAAAGGAAAAAACAATCATTCATGTATTAGTTAAAGGAGCTTGAAAATTCCCTGTATAAATTAAATTAAATTTGAACTTTTATATCACGTCTATTATCTGTCAGTGAGCATACTAAGTTCTGGAAATAAAAGATGATTACCATTCAGACATCTTTAAAGAGTTCTTTGTCAAACACAAGTGACAGACATGAAACTGAAAAATTTGCAATATAGTGTGGTAAATCCTCTAATAAACACCATTACAAGATACAGTATTCAAGGAGTGTAAATTGACATGTGCAGGAAAAAAGATTTGAATAGTGAGGCAACTTGTAACTGATATCATGAAAATCTGAGATCAATCTGAATTTTTCAGAGTTCCAGAAAGCCATTTTTCATCAGAAAATTAGCAAAATGTAGAAAACACTCTGACTCTATGTAATATAGTTTTTACAAAGAGAAAACACATTTCTTTTCAAAACTATACAGACAAATTGTTCTACAACAATTAGTTTTAACCAGAACTAAACTTGAAAATATTGGGTTGGCCAAAAAGTTTGTTTTTTTTTTTCTGTAAGATGACTCTAGCAGCACTTAGTCGTCTTCAACTTCTTTTGAAACAATTCTGCAAGACAGCTGTCATATCAGCATGCATTTAAAAAAAGACTTAACAAAAATTGGTGAATTTTTTGTAGCTGTTTTAATATTGAAGATGGAAGAAAATACACAACATTTTAGTATATTATGTTCTATTATTTCAAAGAAAGGCAAAAATGCAACTGAAATGCACACAAAAAAATATTTGTGCAGTATATGGAGGAGGTACTGTGACAGATCAAATGTGTCCAAAGTGGTTTGCAAAGTTTCATGCTGGAGATTTCTCTCTGGACAATGCTCCACAGTAAGGGAGACCAGTTGAAGTAGATGGCAATCAAATACAGACATTACCTGAGACCAATCAATGTTATACCATGTGAGATATAGCTGACATACTCAAAATATCCAAATCGATAAGGTTATTGGTGAAAATGAAAACTGTACTTCTTATTTTATGGAAAAAGCTAAATGGACTTTTTGGCCAAGCCAATAATTGTTAACTCTATTTCTAGGAGAATTATCACACTGATTTTTGTAAAATTATCTGGCACAGCTCACATGAAATTGAATGACATTATTATTCAGTGGCTCGACATCAGCTGTGCATAAAGCAGGTTTCTTTTCCTGTGGGATCTGGCAAGTTCAGATTCTGTCTGTAGGGTTTGTTTCTTCTATTCATCAGAGACAACCCTGCTGCTGTATAAATTGTTTAATATAGCCCTCTGAATTGACTATAAAAGTAATTGTATGCTTGGCAATCAAATATTATTTTTGCAAACAAATACAAAGTGGTCCTAGAAGGATAAAACTTCAGTGGACTGTACCCAGGATGTTTTGAATGATTGAGACTGGGACATGGAGTGGACATCTGTTGTTTTGACTGATTGGCATTCATTCCCCATTCTTCTCACTACAACAACTCGATTTTCCTTGGGAACCATCTATTCTCTATTTGAAATTACTAAGTTTTGCCTCAGATCTAAGCCAGACTTGCCAAACCTTTTTAATATGTATTATCCTTGGGGACTTTTTTTGGCAACTGTCAGAAAATGGAAGTGCTCTTCCTGCTGGGGTGGACGATCTGGAGGGACGAAAGCCTCGCCATTGTTCCACCACATGGGGAGGCCATTCCTGAGAAGGAAGCCAACACAAAGGCAAGCTGAACCAAGAGATGGAAACATTTTTGACATCCTTTGGGTTCATTGGTTCATCCATGCCTGAAGCCAGTTGGTGTCTTGGCTAATAAATTCCTTTGTGTGTTGGGTTTCTCTACTTGTTGCAGGAAGAATTCTATTTCATTTAAAATTTCATGGGATGACTATGGTGATTTCTAGACAACTCAGTAATTCAGAGCAACTAACTCTGTGTTCTAGGTAACAGTAGAAACCTCAAGACCCATCAGCCTAATATGAAAAATACCCTCCATTGCTAACTGAGGACTTCTTTTTACTAGAGTTAGCTTAGAGATAATGTCAGACATACAAACACAGAAGGCAGCTGCCAATTTCCGTGGCAAGGAGACAGGCTCTCCAGGCCCCCAAACGATGTATAATACAGGTTGGACAAAAGTAGGTTTACAGTTGTGAGTAAGCAAAAGACAGAGTTTCTTCTTCTATTATTATTTATTATTTTATTATTTTCCATATGAACACTTGTAAACCTACTTCTGCCCCACCTGTATATATATGAAGACTGATAGAAAAAAAATCTCACTTACAGTTGTTTCACTTACTAACATATAAATTACGTATATATTTTTGCTGTCTACACCCAAAGTCATCTAAAAGAACAGCCTTTTTCTTGATGACTATAAACAACAAAAAAAAAAGGTTTGCATAATCTGGCAAGGGTGATTCTATTAGATGGGGCTAATTGAGGTTTGGGTATAATTGTCATTGTTTGATTTTAACAACCTTATTGCAATATAATTCATATTCCATACAATTCACCAGTTTAATTGGCACAACTTCAGTATATTCACAGAACTGCACAACTATTACAATTTTAGAATGTTTTATAATTCTGATAAAAAACCCCACATAGATTAGCATTCACTTACCATTTCCTCCAAACTTCTTCCACCCTTTGCCCCAAACAATCACTAATCTACTTTCTGTCTCTATAGTTTTGCCCATGCTGAACACTTCATATAAATAAAATCATGCCATAATTTGGTCTTTTGTGACTGGTTTCTTTCCCTTAGCATAATGTTTTCAAGGTTTGTCCATTTTTTGTGTTCAAATTATATTTCACAATATATCACATTTTGTTTATATTTTCATCAATTGATGGACATTTGGGTTGCTTCTATTTGGGGGCTATTATGAATAATGTTGCTATGAACATTGATGTACAAGTTTGTATAAACATGTTTTCAATTGTCTTGGACATATACTTAAGAGTGGAATCTCTGGGTCACATGGTAACTCTATGCTTAACTTTCGAGAACTGCCAAAATGTTTTCCACAGTGGCTGTAAAATTTTACATTTCCACCAGCAATGTACATCGGTTCCAATTTCTCCACACCCTCACCAACACTTGCTGCTGTCTGTTTTTTTATTCTACACACGCTAGGTGGTATGAAGTGGTATCTTATTGTGGTTTTGACTTACGTTTCCCTTACATAATGATGTTGAACATCTTCTCATGTGCTTATTGTGCATTTATATACATTCTCTGGAAAAATTCTATCCAGGCTTTTTACCCATGTTTTAATTAGGTTATTTGTCCTTTTCTTACAGCATTATGAATGTTCTTTATGTATTCTAAATACCAGTAACTTATTAAATGTATGAATTAGAAATATTCTCTGCCAATCTGGGGGCAGTCTTTTTCATTTTCTTGATGGTGACCTTTGAAGCAGAAAAATCTTCAACTCTGATGAAGACCAATTCAGGTCGTTCTTTGTCACTTGTGTTTTGCTTTGTTTTACTATCGTTCAGATACAGTTGCCCCGCCATTTTCCCCATTGCTGCCCCTACCCCATGCCCTCCCACTCGGAGCCACGGTCAACCCTTCCCGTTGTCCATGCTCATAAGCCCTCCCTATTCTTGTTGCTTTGCTTGCCCCTTTCCCTTCTTTCCCCCTTCTCGCCATCCCCCCTCCCCTCCGGTCAAGTGAAACAAATCAACAAAACAAACAAATGAGCAAAACAAAACTAGAGACCTGGAAATAAAGAACAAACTGACAGTGTCACTTATGTTTTGATATCACATTTAAGAAGCTATGATCTACCCTGGGTCACAAAGATTTAACCTTATGCTTTCTTCTAAGGATTTTATAGTTTAATCTCTTACATATAGGTCTATAATCCATTTTGAATTAATTTTTGTGCACAGTATACAGCAGGAGTCCAAATTAATTCTTTTGCTTGTGAGTAGTCAGTTAACCCAGCATCATTTTGTGAAAAGACTTTACCTAATGAATCATTTGAAACCTGTGTTTAAAGCTAATTGACTATAAATATGAGTTTATTTCTGTACTCTAAACTCTATTCCTGTCTATATATAGAAATAAGAATTAGAAATATTTAGATTATGAATTAGGCATATTATTTCCCACTCTGGGGGCTATGTCCCTATCCTTATGTTAGTATCACACTGTCTTGGATAAGATAAGTTTGTGATAAATACTGAAGTCCAGAAATGAAGTCCTGAGAGTCTTTCCACTTTGTTATTTTTTCAAGATAATTTTGGCTATTCTGGGTTCTTTGCAGTTCTACACTAGTTTTAGAATAATTTTATCAATTTCTGCAAACACACACAAAAAAGACAACTGGTATTTTAATAGGGGTGGTGTTGAATTTGTAAATAAACTTGGGGGTGTATGCATTTCCTGTGGCTGCCATAACAAATTACCACGTACTTGGTGGCTTAAAACTATTAAAATGTGTTCTCTCACAGTTCTGAAGTCAGAATTATAAAATAAAGTGTGAGCAAAATCATACTCCCTCTGAAGGCTCTAGGAAGAATCTGTCCTTTGTTTTTTTCAGTCTCTGGTGACTGGCATTTTTTGATTTGTGACCACATCACTCTGATCTCTGGCTCTGCGGTCACATTGACTCTCCTTCTGTTTGAATCAAGTCTGCTTCTGCCTCACTATTATACAAACAATTGTCACTGGGTTTTTGGACCAACTTAAATGACTCAAGCCTGGAACGATCTCCTCATCTCAAGCATCCTCCTTAAATGTGCAAAGGTCCCTTTTCTGAATAATGCAACATTGATTTTTGTCCTTTATTGATATGGCCTACTGCATTAATTGATTTTTGGATGTTAATCCAACCCTGCATTCCTGTGATAAATCCCACTTGGTCATATTGTATAATTCTTTTTATATGTAGCTACCTTCAGTTTGCTGGTATTTTGTTAAAGATTTATGCACCTATATAGATATATGTTCTTTATACATATATGTTTATATATGTTCTTTCTGTGGGGGAAAGCATAATTTCCTTTTCTCACACTTTTCATAGGGCCCTTTTAAAGAATTTCCCTGTGTGTAATTATCTGTATACTCGTAAATCGTCATGAAGTGTCTCCACCTGCTTCATGAACCATAAGTTCAGGAGGCATTTACCTCTGTCTCACTCCCAAGTATGACTTAAGATATATTAGAAATCACATTATACACTTTCTTGTTCTTTAGTTTAGTACTGGTACATAAATTTCATTTACAACTGCTTTCCTTAGAGTTAAGATAAAAGTCCTCTAAAAGAAAGTCTCTATCCCCTTGTATTTCAATATTGGTTACTGCTTTCAGAACTGAGTTTCATAATTTACAGTGATTCTCTGCATAGATGAGAATAAACAGAACTAGTGGTGTTGCTCCTTTCTCTACCCAATTCAAGGACCTCACAGTCTCTACAGTTTAACTCTGCTCCAAGGCTATTACTAAGTTCTTCCCCTTAAGAGCCATGCCTGGAGAATATATACTATGTCTCCTCATACAACACTCATTGTGTTTTATATATATATATGTATAAATAGGCACATAATCTGTCCAGAAATAGTCCAGTCATTGTTAATATAACGACAAAGGTTTGTCCGACATCAATGTAACCTGGCAGCCAAGGAGGGTGGACTGGATTGTGCATGTGTGAACAATGATGACTTCACTGTACTAGTCAGTGGGGGCAGTAGAAGCCATGGAGTGAGCACGTGTACTGTGTGACCATCACATTCAAAATAACTGAGTGAGTAAACCAAAAAATCTGCATTAAATTTTGCTTTAAGCTTGAACATTCCTCTGTGGAAACTATTCAGACAATTTAGAAAACTGCAGCTATGGAGAACTGGTGACTGGCAGCTTCATCACAACAACGTACCCACTTGGGCATCATGTCTCATGCAGAGTGTTTTGGCGAAACACCAAATTACCCAGGTGACTCAGCCTCCCTGCAGCCCAGATTTGGCACCCTGTGACTTCTGACTTTTCCCAAAGCTAAAATCACCTTCAGGAAAATATGACGGAGCAGCCAATGGTGATTGGGAGAATTGTGTGAAGTCCCAAGGTGCCTAGTTTGATGGGGACTGAGGTGTCATTGCCCTATGTACAGTGTTTCTGGTATCTTGTATCTTCTTCAATAAATGTCTGTTTTTTATATTACATGGCTGGCTATCTTCCAAAAAAATACACACACACACACACACACACACACACACACACACATTGACTTCAGTTTCCTGAGGTTATTGTTAAGGTTAAATAAAAGTATGTATATCGAGTGTCAGGCATAGTGCCAGACATACAGCACTTAATAAGTGGTATCCTTTTCACTTTAAAGATGGGTGAGGATTAATGGAAAATACTTTCCAAAGTACTGAGGACATACAAAGAATGTGGTAACTACCCAAAAGATTTTGGCATTGTTGGTAATGATATTAAAGATAATGAATTTTAAAATTATATTTCAAACCTTAGCCTGACTGCTTGCTGCCTGTGTGGGGCTGACCAAGTCTCCGAGCCTCATTTTCTTCCCCTCTAAATGGAGATGATGATGCCTATTTCACAAGACCAGAGGAAGGGCGAAATGAAATTATGTTTATGGTAGCACTGTTTAGAGTGTAAAGCCAAACACCGATGTGTTTTATTGTCAGTATTGATGGTATTGTGCCTGCAATCATTCAGTAAACTTTGAATCAAAATCAATTGAATATAAATATATCCCTGGATGAGTGTGGGATAATTGGGCTGTTGTGTGAGAATTTTTCAGCTATCAATAATATCTGATTTAATAGTAAAATGTTTAAAGGGCAGAAATAATCTCTCATTAGAGTAGCACCTAGAAAAGGGCATTTAGAATGGACTTTTAGAGAATAATTTTAAATTTTACTTGGAAGAATATATATGGTTGCTTTAAACACAAATGATTTTAGGGGGGAGAGAAAAGAATTCTAGCTAGCTACTAGGGCAGAGGATAAAGATGGAGGGGATCACAGCCAGAGAACCAAAATCATTCTGGTTTATGTTCCTCTGTTAAATAAAACCTTTATTAAGATTAAGCCTATCCCATAAGTAGCATCCTAACTTTTCCTGTAAATAGGAAATCCCAGCGATAAAATTCCAACCCATGGCCACCTAATAGCTTCTCTACAGCAGAGTAGCAATGCTTTTCAGAGTAGCTCTAAA
This sequence comes from Mormoops blainvillei, assembly GCA_004026545.1. Lineage (NCBI taxonomy): Eukaryota > Metazoa > Chordata > Mammalia > Chiroptera > Mormoopidae > Mormoops > Mormoops blainvillei. The sequence goes on from PVJD01001621.1 coordinate 166,126, forward strand.
CAAATAACAAACACAGAGTGAGCCCTGTGTGACCTCAAGCAAATCATTTAACCCCACTGAGCCTCATTTTTTTTCCATCAGCAAAATAATACTACCCCCTATCCACCTTCAAACTATTGTGAAAATAAAGGAGTTGATTCTCTCAAAGCACAGGAAGTTCCTGAGATGAAACATGCTCTGTAAACACAAAGTACAATCACTTAATAATTTATAAATTCTTGTTTGTTTTTTCTTTTTTCTGAGACCTGAAGTGGGTATTTTAGAGAATTTTTTTTGTTCTACATTTCCACTTTTACAAGAAAAAAGCTGCATAAGTGAAAGATCTTGCTACAACTTCAGAGTCAATAGCACACAAGATAGTAAATATGGGAAAACTCTCTGAAATAGTCTATCATAGTTCAAGACTGAGATTTATTTTATTCCTAATGTGATAGGTAGCTTAAAGATTTGTAGCCTAAATAAAATAGACTCCCTGCCAGAAAATGTATAAACCCTGAATATATGCAAAAGACAAAGGTCCCACTAGGACAATCTAATTAGGAAGGCGGATGCATAAATAAAGAGTTAAAATGTGAAATTTTTACAACTGACTATTTTCAAGATGTTATTGGAACGTGGCAGTGGAAGTGACTAATATGTTGTTTGATTTGGTTTGTTTTAATTGATAAGGGCCACATGGACCAATTGCCGCTGCTGGAGCCCCTTTGGAGCACTCATGACCAGCAGCGGGGCAGCAGAAAAACCAAGAACATGGCCCTGGGCCCATCGCCACAATTAATTAGCTGGGGGTCCTTAATCTCATCATCTGCGAAATGAATTTGTTTGCTAGGTGATTATTAAGATTTCTTCCAGTTTCCATATTAATGAAACCTTTCTAGTATGATATCTCTTGACATTTATCTTTTCCTCCATCTCCTCAGCCCTGCATCTTTAAATTATGTGAAGTTAAAAAAATATTACTCATTTTCTTTTATTGTGGAAACTCCACTCTATTATCAGGTCACAAGAGAGTTTCACAGACCACTGTCCAGAAATTGAGATTTCAAATTGACCCTTTTTGTCAACCAGCAAAAACCTGCCTGTATTTATGCTTTTCTGCTTTCTGGAAGATGGCTCAGCCCTGTCAAATATTTTTATAAGGTTAAGGAACAGATCAGTATGACTGGAATGACAGTGACAACATTACTGTACGTAAAAGAAAGGCCATGAAAAAGCTTCCTGAAGGAAAATGGATGAACAGGTTGACTAAATCGGCTACGTATGAAAAATTGGTCAACACAGTACAAAATAATGAACAACTGGGGTATTTCTACTGCTTGAGAAAACAGATTATTTTTCATTTTAAAATCTCTGTTGTAAACACTGAAAATACTTAGAGCCTCTTTGACCCTGAAGAATTTTCAAGTCAGGACTCACTAGCAGAACAGAGCTCTCAACGACCATTCAGACTGCCCCAAAAGGGCTGGGCAACTGACCAGAAACAAAAACTGCCTGCTCAGTTAGAACTGCTTAAGCTACACAAAGAAAAAAAATAAAAAAGTAACTTAAACGCACCATTGTTTGAAGATGACAAGGGAAGGCAGAAACACTTGTGTTCCTCCCTACCCTGAACTTCAACTTTGGATAAGGAGTAAAGGCAGTTTTATTTAGAATAACAGTTGAATCAGAGCCCACATTTCAGTGAGCTCATGTCAGTTTTCCTTTGCAGCTAGTGGCTGGGGATGCCAGTGACCACAGGCCCCACATGCAAGCATACGTCATCAGATAAGGGCACTCCACTCCCAGGATAGTCTTCCCCCCTTACCATCTCATTTTTGCATTGTTTCCGATTTTCCCCTCAAGGATTTTTCACCCATGTTTCATGTAACGTCAGATACAGACGTGGTTGTTAGCATGGATGTGCTTTGTGGGTTTTTGTTTGTTTGTTTGTTTTTAAGAAAAGCTTAAATCTCAGATGTCAAAATGTTGATTAACTTTTAAATATTGAAGTGTTTTATTCTGCTTCTGAGAACTTCATGATTCAAGCTGTGATTCTTTATGTGGGGCTGAGGGGCATTTTCAAATGTAGATCCTTAAGAAAAGGGGCAGTGAAGCTCGACTGAATGCACCAGGGATGTCAGGACCACAAGTGAATGTCCAGGAAGAGCGTCGGTGCTCTGGTGTGTAGACATCTGCCGATGCCAATGGCTGGGGGAGATTGGAGTGCTGACCTTCAGCGATGGTGGGTGGGGAATGGTACAGAGATGAGACTGGAGAAGAAGGAAGAAATCAGATCATTGGAAGGAATTTGATTTAATTCCAAAAGTCATATGGAGAGAGTCCAGGTTTTTGAGCATGGGTCTGATGTGATCTGATATGTTTTTAAATTTTTAATTACCTATTAATGTGTATATGTGCATATGATTGCTAGTACACTGAATGCTTGCTATGTGCCAGATAATATTCTAGGGCTTTACCTAGAGCCCTGTAAGACAGGTATGATTGTTGTCCCTCTGTATAGACAAGGAAGACGGGGCACAGAAAGTGAAGAAACTTGCCCATAGTAGCAGCCCTAGTAAGTAGCAGAGCTGTGACTTGAGCCCAAGCAATATGATTGAAGCGCTCGTGCTTTTTAGCCCCGGTGGTATACAGCATGCAATCGATGACCCGTCAGCCGAAGGTTTCTGGTATTACCTTGCACCCACAACACAGGAACACAAACTGTGCTCCAAAGAATTTATACAGTTTTCACTCCACTGCCTCCTAGGTAGACAATTTTCCAAGTATGATGAATTCTGGACCTTCTACTGTTTCTCATTTTTCCAGTGAAAAGGGATTTTTAGGTTCATGTGGCAAGTATGCTCTCATGCCTTACATGAATTTCCCTTAAAAAAGCACCTCAGAATAATGATGATGATGATAATAACAAGTACATACATACGGCAAAATACCCATTACCCTCCACTGCCCACTCTCACTTTCCTGCTTTAATTTACACACAGATGTTCCCTGAGGCCATTTTTTTTTCATTTCTTTTTTTCCCGAAAAAAGATATTTTTATAATTTTGTTTTTTAATTACAATCAACATACAATATTATGTTCATTTCAGGTATACAATACAGTGATTAAAAATTTATCAATCCAATAAGTCTCGCTCCCACTTGGCAACATACAGGGCCATTATGATGTTACTGACTATATTCCATATGCTGTACTTTACATCCTTGTGACTATTTTTATACCTGGCAATTTGCACTTCTTAATTCCTTCCTATTTTTCACCCATCCTTCATACCCCCTCCCATCTAACAACCAACAATTTGTTCTCTATATCTATGAGTTTGTTTCTGTTTTGTTTGTTCACGTATTATTTAGATTCCACATATAAGTGAAATCACATGGTATTTGCCTTTCTCTGCCTGACTTATTTCACTTAACACAATACCCTCTAAGTCCATCTCTCCATTCACATTGTTACAGAAGGTAAGATTTAATTCTTTTTTTTTAATGCTTGATTAATATTCAGTTGTCCATTCAAATCTGTCCAGAAAGTATCCAGCCATGTAGTATGAAAGGGACATTTAATTAAGATACAAGAAACTTTATACATAGGATAATGACACCTCAGTCCCCCTCAAAATTATGACCTTCATGAGGAAATCTGGTTCATTGGTAGTGGTTTGAATCAAGTCATTAGCAACTGCAGCATGATGTTCCTTCTGTTCTGGTGGCAGAAGCCGCAGAATGAATTTTGCCACAACACGTTTCATGACAAGGTCCTGTGTCAAAATCTGAAGCACAGTTTTTGGAATCCCTAGATCAGCTTCTAGTTCTTGCACTGCTAGCCGCCAATCTTTGTTGATTGCAGCCCGTATACGTTCAACATTCTCTGGTGTTCTGCTTATTGCAGGCCTTCCAGGACATGGATCACTTTCAACAGATTCTCGACCATCTTTGAAGGGTTTGTGCCACACTTTTATTTGTGCCGCATTCATTCCATCATCCCCAAAAGCCTTCTGAATCATCCGAATAGAATATTCACAAAGGAATGTTCAAGCTTAACGCAAAATTTGATACAGATTCATCGTTCTATAGGCTGAGTCATTTTTAATGCGACTACCACACAGTACACATGCTCACTCAACAGCATCTATTGCCCCCACTGACTAGTACAGTAAAGTCATCATTGTTCGCATATGCACATTCCAGCCCACTCTCCTTGGCTGCCAGGTTACATCAATATCACACAAACCATTCTCATTATATTAACGATGGCTGGACTTTTTCTGGACAGACCTCATATGTAACACTCTTTATCCATTGGTCCCTTGAGGGACACTTAGGTTGCTTCCATATCTTGGTATAATAAATAATGTTTCAATGAACATAAGGGTGCATATATCTTTTTAAATTAGTGTCTTGGTTTTCTTCAGATAAATACTCAGAAATGGAACCCTCCTCTGCTGTTGGTGGGATTGTAAATTGGCACCTCTTCCTTTTCAGCCTTTGTAGCTTTTACCCCCTATGGTTAGAAGAGGTGTCTACCTTGTTACTTTAAATAACTCTTACACACTTCTCCCTCATATCACACCTGCTTCTCTTCCTTGTTAAGTCATCTAGCGACTTTCAGAGACCTTTTGCCTAGTGAGTCCACCACTTTTCCATAGGCCAGCAGTTCCTTGTCTTGATTTCATGACTCATCATCATAATCATTCCTTGTAAACCACCTTTCACCCCTTTTTCCTATCACGCTTGACTAGCGAAGCCCCTGACCATTTACTTTTTCAGTCCCTGATTCGTTAAACTTTAAACTTGTAGACTGCCAACTTCAAATGCATTTCAGATTTCATTTCTGCCACAAGTGAGTGCGTCCATAGGCCGAGGTAAATTATTTGGAAAATTCTAAGATGCCTGGTTCTTACCCCAGACCAGTTAAACAAATCTCTAGGAGTAAGGCAATGTTTAATGTATCTTTAAGCTGCTTGGATGATTCTAATTCGCAGCCATGGTTAAAAATCACTGTCTCCACCACTTTCAGCTACTGATCTTGTTTCACACCTTCTGTGAGAAATGGAAGCCATCACCTAAGAATTCCTTCATCTCCCAACAGCAAATTCACAAAATCCTGTCAGTTCTATGTCAGTCTATCTCTGGATTATGTCACAAATTTGTCCACATCTCACTATCTCCACAGCTGCAACCCTGGCCCAAGCCATCAGTATCTCATACCTGACCTCTGGAGCTTCTCATTGGCTTCCCTAATTCTACATACTACCCTACAAACTGTTCTCCACTCACCATCTACACTGATTTTTTAAATGTTATAAACACCCAATGACTTTTCATCTCAGTAAGAATATAATCCACACCCTTTCCCAAGGCCTTCAATGTATCTGTGATCTATTCCTTATTTAACTACCAAATCTCATTCATTGTATGTCCCTCTTCTCCTCCCACAGTATAATTATAACACGACCCTCCATCTCTCCACAACTCGGCGCCTCCCATGCCTGCCTCTTCTGGCGTGATCTCTGACCTGCCTTCTCCCTCACCTCCACGTTTACTTGGCTAATTCCTACTCATACTTAGGCTTTCCACCCAAATATCTCTCCTACAGAGAGAATTACCCTACTTCCCAGTAAAGCTTTGTTCTCTTCTATTCTCCTTTCTCATAACTTTCTCAAGTTTGCCTTCTTAATACTTCTCATTTTTTGTAACTATATTTCAAATTTATATTTAGACATTGAATACCTAAAAGCTCCTGAGATCAGGAACCACCGTGAATTGTTCTCCACTACCTACAAAGTGCCTGGCTTGGTGCCTGTCACATGGTAGAAAAGCAGTATCTACCTGCTATCTTGAAAAAAATAGTTTTAAATCACCTTGAGCTTATTTTCTAGGGAATCTTGGCAATCGATTCCTACTAATAACAATTTATTATGATTATAATGTCAAACTATATTAAAAGAACTTCAGATTTAATTATACCATCAATCAGGTCATGTGTAAAGCATTTTTTTCATAACATTGCATGCATAATTATGTTCCCTGTTACCCACATTATAATCTATTCTGTAATTATGATACATCCATGATTAAATGGACATCAGTATATGTTTCCATGTGATAAATGGATTATTTTTACCTGCCATTTCTTACTTTGACACTTAGATCAAATTAAACATTTATGCACTAATTCAATTTTATTAGTCAATTCAAAAAACCTCTTTTGGTTGTACTGATCCTTTTATTGAATATAACATTTGCAATTTACTTTACTCTTATCTGTATAATTTCTTTCTTTCTTTAATTTGATCTTTTATTAAATTTTAAGTTTAATTCTAAGGTCATTAATTTCTAGTCATTAAGTCAGAGACTGACAATTTACAGCCTGCAAGCCAAATCCAGTCATGTTCTTTGCCCCCAAGACTGATAATGGTTTTCACATTTTTAAAAGGTCGTAAATAGAAAATTAAAAAGGTATATGTGGCAGAGACCATATGTAGCTCATGAAGCCTAAAATATTTACTCTCTGGCCTTTTACAGAGAAAGTTCTCTAGTCTTTGATTTAAATAATGCTTTAACTGCATCTTATAATTTTATTATTTATTCATTATCACTTGATTGTGCAATAAATATTTTTATTTGCCATTATTTCATTTTTGATCTATAAAAATTATAGAGGTTTATTTTTGATATCATAATGTGTCATTTTGTATTTTGTTTCATTGTTGATTCTAACAATTTCTTTTAGGTAAGATGACTTGGCATGTATAATAGTAAATACATGACAGAAGTCCAGATTTCCTATGTGACTTACTACATGATCAACATTTTTGCATGATCTATGTATGCTTGTAAAGAATCTGTATTTTTTTCAAATACTGGCTATATGATTGTATTCATGTCCATTAGATCTAGTTATTTGATCAGTTCATTCAAATATCTGTCTTTATTGACATTGTGTACTTTGATCTGTTAACTACTAATAAATGTGAGCTAATATCTCCTGGAATAGTGGTAAATTTATCAATTTGTTTTTAAACTTCAAAATATTTTTGCTTTATGTATCTTGAAGCTGTATTATCAATTGCATCCACGTTCAAAAATTCTACATCTATTGGTGACTTGAATTTTTAATCAATATATATAATGGACTTTATAATGGACTTAGCAATGCTTTCTACCTTCAAAGTAATCCTATCTGAAAAAAGTAATCTTATCTGATATTAGCACACCTATAACAATATTTGTCTAATTAACACTTGGTTATTTTTACAACACTTTACTTTCAAGCTTACTGTATCACTATAAATAAAAGTTAACTGGAATATTATAAACATATGTAAATCTGTCAGTCTCTTAACTGGAAAGTATAGTTTATTTAAATTTATTTTGATTTCTGATACATGTGGATTCCTTTTTACCATATTATTTTGTACATTTTTCTATACCTATTTATTGTTTTAATTCCAAACTTAGTTTTAACTCTCATTCCATTTTTTTTACAGTAGAAAGGAAGTAATGTATTCTAATTACAATAGAAACATGAAAATGTGTATTAATTTGACAAAATCTATGCTTAATTAATTTATTTACTAATTTCCTTAAGGAGACTAAAGTGTTTAAACCATAATTATTCCCCTTTATGTACTACATATTAACAATAATTTAGTTGGTCTTGCTTTTTTTATGTACCTTCAAACTAGATAATATTATTAATGTCGTCATATTCACCTTTCGTTTTAAAGTTTATCTTAATGTTTTCCATGTCTTCTTGCTTCTCAAGTATCCTTTATATAGTCAGTCCTCACTATCAGTGGATTCTATATTTGTAAATTTGCTTACTTACTAAATTTTACTATTAACCCCCAAATAAATCAGTGTGGCACTTTTGCAGTCACTCAGAGACATACACACGAGTATGCACACATGCTCAGAGACACAAAAAATTTGAGTCACACAGTGAACTTAACAATGTCAGTAGAACTTTAATGACAAATCAAAAAAGTAATCATACTATGCAATCTATAATGCTTAACACTTTTGATACCTACCAATAAAATTTTTCATTGGTATCTCAGCTAGAAAAATCATACTTTTGTAATAATAAACTAAATGTATTGAAGGAAGAAAATACATCTTACAAACAACACTTCTTTACCACTCTGTCAAACAGATGAACTAAGAAAAATAAGGAGCAAAAATGAGTTAAGACTATTTTCAGATGGAAAATGGAAAAAAATAAATCTTTTTAACTCAAAGAATAATGAATATACAACATATTGAGGATTGTGAGATGTAGTCAAAACAATGCTGATGGAAAAATCTATGGATTTAAATTTATAAGAAAAAAGAAAAGGCTAAAAATTAAAAGGTCTAAGCATCTATTTCAAAAGGCTAGAATAGAAGAGCAAATCAAAACAAAACTTAAAAAACAGAAGAAAGGAATAAAGAAAAAAGCAGAAGTCATTGAAATAGATAATGAATGCAAAATAAGAAATGTAATAACCATAGTTGATTCTTTTAAAAGATTAATAAACTTTCAAACTCACAGGTAAGGCTGATCAAGAAAAACAGAATAAAAACATGATTTGCCAGTATAAAAAAAAGACAAAAGGTACTATAGTCATTAAAAGGAAATGAAATAGTTATTATAAATCATTTTACACCAATAAATTTGAAAGCTTGGATGAAATAGACAAATTCCTTTAAAAATACAACTTAATAAAGCATAACGCAGACAAAATAGACAATCAAAATATACAACTATCTAATGGAATATTTTATTTAAAATCTTCCCAAAAATGTAACTCCAGGCCCACATAGCTTTATCCATGAATTTTTCTTAACCAATGCAAAATAAAAACTTTTAGATACTGAAAAAAAAAGAGGAAGGAAGGAAGGAAGGAAGGAAGGAAGGAAGGAAGGAAGGAAGGAAGGAAGGAAGGAAGGGAGATAAAAATAGCTTCTACATTTTGGAAGAGCTAGTATAATCTTGACTCCAAAAGCTAGTGAAGACCAAAGAAACTTTGAAACAAAAAAATACTTACAAATGAATCCTTCTCATAAATATATTTTCAAAATCCTAAACAAGGTATTAGAAAGTAGCCCTGGCTGGTGCGGATCAGTCGACTGAGCGCCGGCCCCCAGAGAACCAAAAGGTCACTGATTTGATTCCCCACAGGGGTACGGGCCCGGGCTAGGGGTTCGGTACCTGGTTGTGGCATGTATGAGAGGCAACCAACTGATGTTTCTCTCCCTCTCTTTCTCCCTCCCTTCCCCTCTCTCCAGAAAAATATAAATAAAACATTAAAAAAGGTCTTAAGCTGAAACACTAATAAGTAATCTCAAATTCAGATCTAACTTGAGTTTGCAGTTGTATTTTATTTCAAGAAGCAAAAGAAACTGATATGTTATTCCCCAGAAACATTCTATGATTTTTCTTCTATGTATCTTTTCTTACAGACCCAATGATTTATAGGTTGTTCTTATAAATAAAATTATGTTGCCAGTGAATTACAAAGTTATTCCAGATTATTGCACACAGAAATGATGTTTGCACTTTCACATTACCTGCGAGCAATACATCTAATTTTTATCCAGTATCAGTGAATGACCAGAGTATCATCAACTTCTGATTGTACAGCAAAATTTAGTATCTACCAAAGTTAAAACAATGCCACATTTAAACCTGTTAACATCAGGTAGTTTAAACATTTCTCTAATTAGAAATATGCTGAGTATATATTTCAAGCAAATATGGTATAAAATTATCTTAACTATAAACTAAATTTCATCACTTTTGAAAAGGGACTGCATTTATGATAAAAGAAATTTTATCTCTCTCAATTAATTAAATATAATATTATGCAATAAAATTTTTAAACGGTAAAAATTTCCAGTAGGTTATTTCAAATATGAGTCTTCAAAATCTTATTACCTGAAGCAATAACTTATAAAGTCAAATTAATACTTCATCCCATTAAGATTTTGAATCATAACTCAGTAATTAAACAATTGAGGGTTTTATGGCTACATATGCTTTTGTTAATCAAGTTTTATTTTCTTCATTGGTCATAATAAAGTACTAAGATTATCCCTTAAAATGTTCATAAACATAATCCATGTTTTTATTTGAAATGTTCATTTAAGAACCTTAGAAAAATTACAAACACTGTAAGTAGATTTCAGTATTATATTTTTCCAGTTACCTAAAAAAGTAAAAAGCTTAACATTTAGGATAATGTATTGTTAAGTATACAAATATAGTGTAAAAAAAAGAAAAACTTTTGACAAATTAGGTATAGAGAAAACATATCTCAACATAATAAAAGCTATATATGACAAGCTCTAAGCTAATATCATACTCAATGGATGATCACAAACAAGTTAAGGATGCTCACTTTCGCCACTTTTATTCAGCACAGTACTGGAATTCCAGAACAATTCAGCAAGAAAAAAAGAAGGTATCTAAACTGGAAAGGAAAAAGTAAAACTGTCTCTATTTCAGATAACATGATAATACACAGAAAACCCTAAAGGCTCTACCAAAAACTATTAGAACTACCAAATAAATTCACTACAGTTGCAGAATACAAAATCAATATACAAATACGGGTGTGTTTCTACATACTAATAAAATTATTAGAAAGGGAAATTAAGAAAACAATCTCATTTACAATTGCATCAAAACGAATAAAATACCTATGAATGTATTTGACCAAGTCGATGAGATCTGTACACTGAACTCTGTAAGACATCAATAAAGAAAAAGCTGATGAAGACACAAGTAAATGAAAAGATTATCTATGCTGATGAGTTGGAAAAATTAATGTTACCGAAATGTCCATACTTCCCAAAGTGTTCAACAGATTCATTGCAATTCTTATCAAAATTCCAATGTTATTTTTCACAGAAATAGAAATAACCCTAAAATTTGTATTAAATCACAAAAGACACTGAATAACCAAAGCAATCTTGAGAAACAAGAACAGAGCTGGAGGCATTATGGTTCCTAATTTCAAACTATATTCCAAAGCCATGGTGTCAAAAAAGTATAGTATTTGCATTAAAAAATCAGACATACAGATAATTGGAACACAGTGGAGAGCCCAGAAATAAACCCATGCAGATGTGATCACAATCAATTTATGAAAAGGAATGAAAAATATAAAATGGGGAAAGGATAGTGTCCTCACTAAGGAAACTGGAAAACCACATGCAAAAGGATGAAACTGGATCCCTACCTTATACCATAAACAAAAATCAACTCCAAATGGATTAGGAACTTGAATGTCAGACCAAACCATAAAACTTCTAAAAGAAAACATAGACCATAAGCCTCTTGATATCAGTCTTGGCGATGATTTTTTTGGATTTGGCACCAAAAGCAAATGCAAGAAAGGCAAAAATGAAAAAGTGGGACTACATCAAACTTTTGTTTTGTTAATAAAACGAAGCTTTTGTTTAGCAAAGAAACCATCAACAAAATATAAAGGCAACCTACATAATGGGAGAAAATGTTTGTAAACCATGTATCTGATAAGGAACCCATATCCAAAATATATGAAACATTTACACAATACAGTAGTGAAAACAAAACAAACGAAAAAATAACAATCTGATTTAAACAATGGGCAGAGGATCAGAATAGATATTTTTCCAGAAAAGACATGGAGAAAGCCAACATGTACATGAAAAGAAGCTCAACATCACTAATCATTAGGGAAATGCAAATCAAAACCATAATAAGATATCATCTCAAACCTGTTAGAATGGTTATTATCAAAAAGACAAAAAATGGTATTGCCAAAGATGTGGAGAAAAGGAAACCCTTGTGCACTATTGGTGGGAATGTATATTGGTTTGACCACTATGAAAAACAATATGAATGTTCTTTAAAAAACAAAAAATAGAGCTAGCATATTATCTAGCAATTCCACTTTTGGGTATATATCTGAAGGAAATGAAGTCACTATCTTAAAGAGGTATATGTACCACCATGTCCATTACAGCACCATTTATGATAATCAAGACATGGGAACAACCTAAATGTCCATCAGTAGATGATGAATGTATAAAAGATATTTTATATATATATATATTTATTCATATAAATATATATGAGGTTTGTCCAGAAGGTATCGTGCCATGTAATACGAAAAATAGAGACATTAATTGAGGAAGATATAAGATACAGGAAACATTGTGTATAGGACAATGACACCTCAGTCCCCTTCGAAGTAGGCACCTTCGGACCTCACACAGTTCTCCCAGTCACCATCAGCTGCCCGATCATATTTTCCTGAATCTCATTAACAGTCTGAAATTTCTTCCTTTTCAAAGATGATTTTAGTTTTGGGGAAAGTCAGAAGTCGCAGGATGCCAAATCTGGGCTGTAGAAGCTCTGAGTCACCTAGGTGATTTCATGTTTCATAAAAAAACTCTGCAAAAACGTGATGCCTGAGCAGGCACATGGTCCGTGATGAAGCTGCCGGTCACCAGCTGCCCACAGCTGCAGCCTTCTGAATCATCTGAATGGTTTCTACAGAGGAATGTTCAAGCTTAAAGCACTATTTACACAGATTTGTTGCTCTACTCGCTCAGCCATTTTGAATGCGACGGCCACACAGTACACATGTTCACTTGACACTCGACGGTATCAACCACCCCCAGTGAGTAGTACAGTGAAGCCATCATTGCTCACACATGCACATTCCAGTCCATTCTCCTGGGCTGCCAGGTTACACTGATGTTGCACAAACCATTCTCATTGTATTAACAATCACTGGACTTTCTCTGACAGACTTTGAGTTGTGTGTGTGTGTTTGTGTGTGTGTGTGTGTAAACAGTTTGGCTGTAAAAAGAAGATCCTGCCATTTGAAGCAGCATGGATTGACCCTAAGGGCATTATGCTAAATGAACGGAGTGTGAGGCAAATGCTGTATGATTTCACAATTTCACAGACTGGCGCTCGTCAGGGTGAATGTGTTGGGCAGAGGGAGTGAAGGAAATCTGTGAAAGGAGTGAAAAAGTATAAACTTCCAGTTATAAGATAAAAAAGATTTGAGGGTGTGATATACAGCATGGTCACTCTAGTTAACAATACTATATTGCATATTTGAAAGTTGGCAAGTGGATCTTAAACATTCTCATCATAAAAAGAATTATAACTGTGTGATGTGATGGATTTATAAACTAATTATGGTAATTATTTTGCCATATAGTAATATATTAAATCAATATGTTTATGCCCTAAACTAATACGATGTTATATGTCAATTATATGTCAATAAAAATGAAAAAAATAAATAAACAAAATAAAATAAATTGATTTGCTGAGTTATTATCCACATTATGGTAAAATACCATTCCAATATCTAAATTCTAAACAATGCCAAGTGTAATAAACATATTTCCAAGGTTTTTGGATCAGCATGATTTCAAATTTTCTGTCCCATTTCTCCTGTATTTCTCCCTGACAGATTTGTATTTCAATTAATGTTCTAAAAATATATATAGTCATCAATATTATAAATTAAAACCAAGAATTTTTAAAATTCTACTTGTACTCTATGACCTTAAGTGTTATAAAGTCTTATATTTAGGAAAGCGCTTAGACCATTTTCTCTCCTAAAGCCAAAGACCTTTCCAATGTACCTAAGAACGACAGCTTTTGCTGAAGCCCTCTGTCTCCAAAGGGTTTAGTAACCTGGGAAGGGGCCCCTCTGTGACTAGCCATTTGTTCTCCTTGGAAGGCCACTCATCATCAATTAGCAGTTTTCTATAATAGTTCTTGCCTACTGATTTCCCCTGAACCCGAAATACTGGTTATTTTTAAATTATGAAAGTAATTAATGAAAACCTACTTATTGTAAAAATAAAAGTATTTAAAGAATGTAGGTAAAGGCAAAAAGCCCACTGACCATGATTTACAGTCTTTTAAATCGTTGTTCTCTTTCTAACTACAAACAGGAATGGATCTAACACCTTTCTCACTCATAAACAGAATGACTTCTCTCCTTGGAGTTTTTAGGAAACTTTTAAACTCAATTTAAAGACTTGGAAAAGAAGCTGCAGAAACCTTATCATTTATCCATCTACTACTTTATTATTACAAAATTATTCAGTGACTATTTTGTTTGGGGCCCTGTGCCATACACTGAAAATACCACAGTGAATAAAAGACACATTGACATATAAAGCATAGCATAGGGAATAAAGCTAATAATATTGTAATAACTATATATGGTATCAGGGGGAAGATAGACTTATCATGGGAATCAGTGAATTACATAAATGTCTAACCACAATGTTGTACCTGACTAATATAATATTGAACGTCAGGAGTAATTAAAAAATAAAATTAGTACCCTATTTAGCATTTTGTTAGCCATGAGAGAGAGAGAGAGAGAGAAATGTCACCTGTTCTTAGAAGCTGACTACCTGGTATAAAAGGTAGGTCTAAAATGAGTCATTTATCTGCCCATAAGATTATCTGTCAAATTCGTAATTATCAGGTCTGTATGTGAACAAGTCTTCCTTTCTCACTTATGTTGTTCCTAATTCATCCTATTAAAAGCAAAGAAATCTGAATGCTGAGAGTGAAGCAGCCCAGGTGACACTGTACTATGATTCTTCAGAGACAGAGCCAAACAAATATAACCACAATTCTTACTTCATATTGTACAGGATTTTAGTTTTGTTGGGTCCCATTGCAATTAAAATGCCTCTGTTCTGAAATACATATCACCGTTGGAGATTACCTAGTCCATTTATTCTTGCAAGAATCATTTCTCCAACATAAATAGTATCTTTTCATATCTCCTGGGATGAATTTACAAACTTGTGAGGGAATCAGGTCCATTGTTAAATGGGTATTAATTTCTAAATTGAACAGGAATATGTTTTTCTATGACTTTGACCCATTTTTTCCCATTTTACTACTTGAATTCAGATAAAATAAACCCACTTCTATTCTTTTAATGTCCTTTAGACTCTTAAACATGTCAAGAAGCAATGCTACATGAGTATGTTCATGTTTTGGCAGAGTCAAAGCTTACTGAGCAAATATTACTGGCACGCTGGATTTTTAAAAAACGTATTAATGGCAAACAAGCCTTGAAAGTTGAAGACAGATATCTCCCCTGGAGCTATTTATCTACATTTCAAAGGGTAAAAAACTTAGAGAGCATCACCTTTTCTCCCCAGAGATGATTTATATCACAGAGTAAAGTTCTGTCTCACCCCCTTCCTCCTCCAGTATTTCCCTCTCCTTCTCCCTCTTCTTCTATGTCTCTCTCTCAATCCCTCCAGAGATAAAGAAAAACTTTCTGGACCTGGAGATTATTATGCTAAGTGAAATAAGCCAGTCAGAGAAAGACAAATACCATGTGACCTCACTAAAATGTGGAATCTAACAAAAAAAATAAACTGACAAACAAAACAGAAACAGAGGCACGGATACACGGAACAGACTGACAGCTGTCAGAACAGAGGGGCTTGGAGGGCTGGATGAAAGAGGATGAAGGAATTGATGGGAGAATTCAATGATGGGGGAACTCAAGAGTTAGAAAAGTTGAGTTTTAGGTAATAGTCAATAAGCTTAGTAGCTAATGTATGTAAAAAACTATTGTTTCAGAATTGAAGGTACAGCCCGTGCTGACTCCAGGAGAACACAAGCAAGTCAACCTTTGTGCTCCAGAAGAGACCATAAGCAATCAAGATGGTATCTGAGCCATTGTGTTCCAGGGAAAGACATTCCGTCACCCAGGACACAGATAAAGAAAATCACCCAGGACACAAGACACAGGACCCAGATAGAAAATCACCAGTCAACAGATGAAAGGATGTTAAGGAAATTTCTGAGCTGCATCTTTCATCTGATTAACCTCTTTCCTGAATTCCAAACCCCTTACCTATGCTTTTTCCTCCTTATAAAAAAGGCTGGATTGAAAGGAAATGTAAGATGTCCTGTGAGGGGACAGAAACTGCCATCTTCTCTGATTGCCGATCATCTGAATAAAGCGCTCACAAAGATTTGATCCTTGTTTCTGCTTATTGGTTCTGATAGTGACAGTCAGCATGAATGCTGGCTTTTCTGTTATCAGAATCAGCCAAGAACATATATGCATAACCCACAGACACAGATAACAGTGGGTGATGGCCAGAAAGAAAGGGGGGAGGTGGGAAAGAGGAGGAAAATGGAAAAATCTATAATAATGTCAACAATAAAAGTAATGCTTAAAAAAAAAAGAAAGTAAGAGAACAGCTGTGCCACCAGCCCCTAAAAAAGCTCTAAGATTCATAATTTTGGAGTGCTTGTTCCTACTGTATGATATGGTGACACCTTCTCTCATTATGTCACCCCATGGGAGTTTGGGTAGTAGAGAACTGATTAAAATGTTCTGTGAGTAATTAAGAGTCTGTCTCTGAGCCAGAAACCTCTTATTTCCTGTCAGAATAAAATAAATATAATGACTTAGCAAAAGATAGCTAATATTAAGACTTCTCCTCTTCAGGCTGAACATCGTGAGGTTCCTCAAACCTCAAGCTGAGTATCATTCTCCTGAGCACATTAATAATTGTTTGCTATTAGCATTCTAGTTTGCCAGTGTCTTCCATAAAATAGGTTCCTGGAATAAAATAATAAATAAAACCTAGGAAACATTATATCAATCTTCTTAATCCAACTTTACATATTTTTATTAGTATACAGAAAAGGATACAACTCAAAGAAGGCATATCTCTGTGTCTTTGCATTGATGACACATGACATTAGCCTTCCTTAGACTATCTAAATGCACTTGAAAACCTTTCCCCAGCCTTCTGCAAGTCTGACTGTGCATGTGTCCGATTAGATATTTCTTGGCAGTCTTGGAATACTGCCTATAGACTTCTGGAAGTGATCCATAGCATTTTGAGTCACAGTGTTGTCTCAGGAGATTGAAAATCAGTCCTAACATCTGCTTTCATGTTCTTTTCAAATATGATTAAATAAAATAAACTGAATTATGAATTCAACTTTTAAGCAAAGTTATGCATTTGTGCAAGGTGAACTCTATGCAATAGTAAATGTTACAGGAGAGGGGTTATTTAAGAACACTTGTCCTTATTTAACGGAAGGAAAATAAAGCCAAAATTAAAGTTCGCCTAAAATCTCAGAGTATCTAATATGATGATTTTGAATTTGAATTCTGTAAGGCTAAGATTTTAGACAAAGGACACTGTCAAATTGGTTGGCCAAAGACTACGTGTAATAATTATTCTCGAATATAAACTCTCACTCATTTTGTTACTTAGATAGCCAGTTGGAGTGCTCAAGATTCTCCCCCATTGGCCAAGATGACACAGGGAGAGGTTCTTACACTGAGGTTGCTGAGAGCTAGAAAGACGAATGGACAGGATCTGAGTGTACCCAAAGCTAGTAGGACAATTGAATTGATAAAAAAGCCCTCCTCTTCCTATTGTTAAGAAACCAATAGGCTTGAGCAGGACGTGGGGAAGTTACTCCCAGGTCATAGCACCTGAGTAAACCTCCTTCCTTTTGTAACAGAACCTCTGTCACAAGTTTGACTTTCATTGCAGGAGGCAGCCAAACATGCATTTTGTTTACAATTTGATGTGAATATTTTTATGTCTCCTAGAAACATTCCAGGACACTTTCTGGTCTGATACATCATGTGTTGGCTCTGAAAGCTTTCTATCTCTGAAAGAGACAATGTACTAAATTGTCATGTATTATCTGCAATGCAAATTTCAGTAGCTAGAAAGCCATCTTTTAAAAATATTTTTTCTATTAAAAACATACCCATTTGTTATATGATCTTTTATTTACCCAACCAGTTTGATTCCTCTGTTTTCTTTCAAAAGTCCCCTATTATGTGCTATAAACAATCTAGTCTATAAACTTTCAGGGATATGCAAGTATCTTTTAAAAAGCAGTTCTTATCCTAGGATTCTTGTTTTTAACCACTGTGCAAGTCGATTTGAAATTTTAAAGTTATTACTCCTCCTCCCTTAACAATAATTATTAGCAAGGATTGACATATTGATATATAATTATTATAAAATAAAACAAAATAGATTGTTTTTTTTTTTACCTATAAATATAGGTAGTACATCTTTGCTTCCCATCCCCAAATTTCTTACATCTCTATAGCATGGCTTTATTCTAAACAGAGGGAACAACTTTATTATTTTAACTGATAATGTCATTCCTCTCAAATAGAGATGAATTCCTCTCAAGTAGAGAGGAATTCCTCTCAAATAGACTTGTCTCTATTTGTTATTTCTATTCCACTGTTCCTTTTTACGACTTTGCATTTGTGACTGGACAGGTTCAAAAGGAGAAACTTTGTATCTGAGCAGTGGGCTGCCTTCTGCGGTGCCCTGGTTGACAGGGTACAGGATACTTAGAGCAAGTTCACCTAGCAAACGCACTTCTGGCTGAATTGGGCAACAGTCCACACTTCAAATGCCAGCAACTCCCACTGAGCCCTGAACCGTCAGCTAATTTCAGCTAAAAATATTTCCTACAGTGGACTTCTTCCATTAATTATGTCTAAGAACCAGTTAATTGTCAGCATGGTGTTAAAAGCAACTTTTTCCAAAGGTTTCTCAGTTGTATTAAAGCCCTTTTGTACTTCGTTGTCACGGAAACCCATGGTACTCACCCCCGTGAGGTGTTCAGTGGCAGGTCTCATCTCCTGCCTGTATGGCAGCCGATCCAGGTACCGATGTGACAACACAGCACAGTAATCCCAGACTTTCTAAAAACCATCCTGCGGATGTCTTTTTGTTTTTCAAGACGAGGCTCTATGGAAGGGAAATGTTGGATGAGATTATTATCATTACTCTTATTCTTATTACTAATATCAATCTCTGAGAATCAGGCCATATGTATTTTTTCTGAGGTTATCCCCCCCAACAACAAAAAACAAAATAAAAGGCAAAACAAAAACAGTACCTTAGCATCCACATCAGCACCTTTAATAAACCTCAAATTAGTTTAGCTATAGCTCAAAAAACATTTCATTGTTTCATGTTGTTAACCACAAAGTCTTATAAAATGAAGCATGTTTACTGTCATTTTGCAAAAGTCATTTCTTTCTTTATGAATTTGGCAACAAAGAATTTCAAAGATACCAGTGTGGGATTGTTATCGTGTACCCGCCAAAGCTGTCAGGCCTCATTACCTCCAAGACAAAAATTACAGACTAATGTATTAAATGCTTGAATAGAAATGCGCCGTGCAGCCGCTCAGCTGCGTGGTAATGGGATGACACCGGCAGCCCACAGGCTGAACTTCAGCCGTCACCCCTCCCCCTTCGCATCACAGTGCACGGAAGTGGAGAGATGATAAACATACAAGTCAAAATCGAATTGCTCGATTTATTGCCAGCAGGACCCAGCAGCAATGCTGTTCCTGTGAACGCAATGCATTCATTTTAACAAACCCCATTTCAAGGGGTCTGTCAGGAAGGAAACACACTTATCTGGCTGAATATTAGCATAGTGGCTCGCAGCCCCAATGTATCTCTTTTAAAAAACAAACTAGAAGTCAATTTGAGGGGCTTATTCTGATTCTAGAAAACAAATTGCCGTCAGTGATTACACAATGATGTCATCATGACTGAAGTAGATTCTTTTTTCTAAGTATTTCTAATTTTCCAGTCATGTTTTAGAAGTTCATGTGTGTTTCTCCAGGAGGCTTCTACTTCTAGACTTTACAGATAAGTCCTTGAACATATTTTGCAGCCCTTAAACAAAGGAGCTGAGGTCACATTTTAAAATCCATCACACTGACAGTGATGGTGACCTTTCCCTCCTCCTGTTTCTCTGTCTATTATATACACCTGGCCAACAAAGAACTCAAAATTATCTCTTCCTGCCTGAATTGAACCTTCGAACTCCAGCTTTCTTGTCCTAAATTGTCATCCTGCTCACGATGCATAGAGAACATGAGCTTCATGCTCAACTGGAATGAGTCTTTCTCTTCTCCCAACCAGGCAGATACCTGAACATGCCTCTCATATTTCCATTCTTGAAATTTCTAAAATTGTCAAACTGTGGAACACTTTCACAGTTTGTGAAACATTGTGTGAAGAGTAAGGTAAAATAGGAAGATCATGAGATTGGGAATGAGACTGATCAGGAGGAAATCACAGCTCTATTTCTTACCAGTTTTAGATCTCTAACCTCAGTTTCCCTAACTGTAAAATGGAGAGAAAAAAATGCCTACTTTATAGGGATGTTGGGAGCACTAAGAACTATAACATGTGAAATTTTCACAGGAAAATTCAATGGTGTTAGAGGGTATTATTAATTGATTTTGAATACTTGTTTTAATTTATATTATTAAATATTTTTATTTGCCAAATGTTATGAGCTTTACAGATATGGAATAAAAATCTAGGCTATTATATCTACTTATAGCAATGTTTTCTAGAATTATTGTGTTCTTCCCCCCTCCTCCCTCTCTTTTAATGTTGATCAATTACATGAAATATCTACTCAGCTGTGAACAGATTCCAAGTCTAACTAGGAGGCTTTGGGTGAGTAAGTGACACTGAGTTCACATGGATGCAAGTTTAACTCTTGTCTACACACCCTCACATCTCACACCCATGGCCTCACCAAGGCTGGTCATGAATCTATTAGAATGCAAATAAAATATATTTCTCTACTAAAATACAGTACACTTGTTATTTTCCTTAACTGAGTACCTCAGATGACTAATGTCCCTCATGTTAGGTGCTGAAGGAGACAAACCCTCTTCCTTCCAGAGGGTGTAATCTCAAAGGGGGGAATAAAATGGTACCCAAATGACTAAAACAGAAGATGAAATAGCACAAGTGCCATGTGAGAAAAAATAAGACGCTAAGGAAATTTTATATACTGAGGGAACCAAAAACAGCTTCTAGGAGATGGTGTTGGCATAAGTCTTGATGTATGTTTACACACTCTTTAAATTGGAAAAAGTATAGGGTGAATTTTTGGAACAAATAGGCACAAAAGAATGGACAACAACTCAGGATGAGAAAAATCTATACGTAGGGAATAGTAGATGCAGATCATTTTGTAGGGAATCTGGGAAACTTCGGTAAGATTTTATTCTTAAATTGGAAACAATTGTTAAGTACTAAAAGTGTTTGAACAAGGAAATAATATGATTTTTATAAATTCTGCCTTAAAAGGATGATCCTAGTAGCTACGTGAAGGTAATAGGGTAACAGAGATCTACCGGTTATTGGCACATGAATAGAATCCTGTTTCAGGAAATAATTAATGAGGGCCCAAACCATAATAAGCCTCCAGTTAGCACTACATAGTTCTTCTGGTAAAATAGCTATTACAACCTTGGTCTGTTGGCTGAGATAGTTGGAGTATTGTCCTGTACACCAAAGGGTTGCAGGTTCGATCCCCAGTCAGGTCACATGCGAGAGGCCTCTGATCGATGTTTCTCTCTCTGCCTTCCTCTCTCCCTAAATCAGTGGACATATCCTTGGGTGAGAACTTTTTAAAAATAGCTATCATAGAAGTTTGTTAAATTAGGTAGCTAATAATTTTGAACTCTGAATACCCAGGCCACCTCATCCTTTAATGCACGCCAGCTCATTGCGTTCTCTTCCCCCATGTGCTCGTGGAAAAGCTTAGGAGGGCAGCTCTGTCTTACCTGGTCCCCTCAGCGCAGCACGGTGTCATTTGCCTTTCTGCACTGTAGAGGAATTAGTGATGCGCGAACAGGCCTGCGGCTGACTCCGTTCCCAGAGTGCTCTTTTCTCAGATGCCATTACAGGTCACGTAAAGCCATGGTGGTCATGAAATATGTTGTCTCTTCTCCATTCCTGGGAAAATAACTAAATTTTTCTACTTTTTTAAAGCATTATTTTTTCTTCAACTGGCTCAAAATGTTCTTTTAATAATCCTTCCAATAGCCCTCTGTAGGAAAATTTTGTGCAAGAATTACCATCCTGACCTCACAGATGGGGAAATCTGAGACAAGGAGATTGATTGAGTGTCTTGCCTGAGGCCATGTAGCAAGTTGATTTTAGCATCAGGAATAGTCATCTTCACGGCATCCGCAAAGCCTTGGCACAGTGCTCTATGGTCCTTGCTAGCTGTGTCAGTGGCAGTATGAAAACAATGCACTGGTATAAGAATGTCACAGAAGATAACTAAGCTCTCTAGGAAGAAGGTCATTGAGTTATCCTCCCATTGGGACCCTTTTCCCAATGTAATACATACTCAACCTTTACATTTTTACTTACTTTATTCAGTTCCTCGCCAAAGCTAAAGTTTACACAGTATAAGATTCTGCCTAATGGGATAATATGCTTCTCAGAATCACATTTTTTTGTTGTTGTTGTTACCTTGTGGCTCTCACCATAAAAAGGACACAAAAATATTATAAGCTCAAATAGGTTATTTGATGAATTCAGCACTTATATTCATTATAAGTGTTTTAGGCTAAAAGTAAGAGGAAACCCAACTACAAAAAGAGACTTAAACCATAAAGACAAATATTGTTTATTCAGTAACAAGTGTGGAAGTAGGTGCTCTCTGGATTCATTTAGCAATATAATGATGTCATCACATACCCAGGTTCCTGTACTGACATGTTTTCCATAATGACTCTTCTTGTTACTTCATCATGATAAGAGGGCTGCTGGAGATCAGACATCAAAATCCCTGTTCGAGAAAGGCAGAAGTAGGAAGTGGCAGTACCAGTAAGCAACTATCAGGCATGTAGCTCTATTTATCAGGAAACAAGAAGCTACCTATAAGAATTTTGTTTATATCTCATGGACCAGAAATAGGTTTCGAGGCCACCTCTAGCTTAAAGAGAAGTTAGAAAGAGATATATCTTGGCTTTATAAGCAAGAGGAAGAAAGGAAAATGGGGGTAGGAACCAGGTGTCAGCCACAATTCTCAGGTCGATCAATGGAGATTTATAAAACACAGTATACATGTTCTTCACTTAATTTATGTTTATCAACTACTCTTTGGGTAAAGAGTGAAATAATAATTGCAAAGAAATCAGAGATATGAAAGAAATAAGGGTAATAAATAAACAAGCGTTGAAGAGAAATGATTTACAGAGAGAGAGATTTGATGTGAACAGATAAACAAAAAGGTGCCTTTTATAAGAAAAATGCTTCAACACTTTTGAAATATACTATGAAAACCATGCAGAGGAATGAGGCATGCAATTCACCTTATCTGAGCTCAAGTTCTGAGCTCTTAATTTTTCACTTCTCCCTTAGCAATAATGTCACGTCTTAGCTAGGACTGCTTTGCATAGATAGTGTCACACGATATTACTTATACCCTTTTAGCAAAATAACCCTTACCTTTCCAATCATTCAGTAAAACATTGGAAATGAAAATGGAAAAATTCACTTAACTTTCTTACTCGTTTCCAATATCTGCTTCAAATACACCTAAGATTCATCATGTCCATGTATGCTTGGAGCCACAGCAGATAATTGAGTTTTCTGTCTGCAGACCCTGGGAGTCAGAAATTTTCCCCTGGGTGGCCCTAGCTAGAAGAATGACCAATCCATCAGGATTCAACAAACCTCCAACTGGCAAATATGCAAGGCATAGCAAGAAAACGTTTTAAATGGCACCTCAGAGCTGACAATGTAACAATTTCCAATTGCTACTGCCACTCTGCTGTTTGCATTTTAAATAAAAGTATTTTACTTTGTATCCATGCCCTGAGGCAAGTCCATCAAGAGTGGCACCAGGTTATAAATTTAATAAATGAAATAAACAATGTCGTCCACGGTGATAGCTTAATGACAGGCATATGAAAAGCTCTTTCTCCTCATATTCCTAAACTCCAGTAAGTGGTAAGTGCTGTCCCTGGTAAAGAGAAAAGTCAGGCTGGACGGTTGGCCCTCTGTACTGTTTGTATTTACTCCTCTGATAACACAACGTAATAGCAAACCCACATGGAGCAATTATGTGTCAGGCCCAGGGCTAGGCATTTTATGTGTCTCTTAATTTATTCCTCACAATAACTCTGTAAGGTAGACAACATTATCCCTTTTATAGATCAGGAAACTGCAGGTCAGAGATATTAAGTAACTTGTCTGGAATAACACATATTAAGTCATTGGTCACAGAACTAGCTCTAGGACCGGTTATATAATCAACCCATTTCTACTAAAGCCATTCCAGTTCATATCAATACTCTATAAAACTTTCTCTTTGTATTCTATCCTTCCAGGAATACTAGAAACCTCTCAATTTGGGAAATAAAAGCATTTCTAATGCATAGAGCTTGCAATTGTGCAGGTTCCTAATAAGTGGTTATTAAATTGAAATGCTCTCTTCAGCTGTACGTGTGTATTTCTTTCTTTTCCAAGGAGCAAATGCTCTATCAAAATAAAAATGAATACTCTGGAATGGAGTGATGGGAGAATTCAAGTTATTGCCACCAGGAAGCCTTTACATACCATCTGCCATAAGATGTATTCTCCAACAATGCAGACCCAGTGGGTACAGGCAACCAAGTGGAGTCAAACAGTTCATAGCTTAATTGCATTCTAAGTTTTTATAGCACCAAGAAAAGGCTTGACCCTACCAAGCAAGCTGTCAGGAAAATATGTCTTCTTAAAACCTCTGACCCTGAAGCACTCATTTCGAAAAATTTCTTCCACCCATAAGCAGATGTTTATCCATCAACCTTTGTGTGAGGGAAAATGAGTCTACGGAGACTACTTTCACTAAAAGAACTATAGCTTGTTTGTTTTATTTAAGCACTTGGGTACATGTGCAGCCCATTTCTTATTTCCAAAGGAAACTGATGGGAACACCCACGGGAAATGCTGCATTGATAGTACATCCAGGACCTGACTCCTTGATTCTCTATGTGTCTAAAGGATACCTGACTTCTGAAGAATATCTGCATGCCAAGCAGCAATTAATTATTCACAAAATAGTATAAAAGCTTCAAGCTTCAACAAATTTTGACTCACTGTACCCAAATACTACTAACTTCTGAAGGTACCTGTTGTTATAGGATTTGGTTTCTCTTGTCCTTCACCTTCAAAAAATACTGTTTAAAAAATGCCATGTCCTTGAATACACACACACACACACATACACACACTTCACCCATAAAGGTTTCTGTTGTGGTTAAAAGAGCACTATTTTGGAAGTCTTTGTTATGACAGCCACCACTTACCTGATTTGAATCTCTTTCCTCACGTGCATAATTGAAGTAAAAGTATCATCTACATTTGGTTGTTATCCTTTGTAGTAAATATGTTCTATAAAGTTACCACAAGCACTGAATGAACAAATACAGGACCACTGTTCCCAGTAAAAATACAGGCTTAAGTGTCTACAAGTCTCTCTCTGGTCACATTTGCATCAACCGATGATTACATAAATTTTGTATGTGTGTTTCTGTTTAAAGACAGCTTATTTCATATATATTGATGACTCATTAACATTGAACTCCCAGCCAGCAGCACTATAACTCAAGTCTGAGTGAAGTTTTTCTAACCCTCTTTTTCCTCCAGAAGTCACATCACAACCTTCTTGCAGTTAGAAACATTAGCCAGCACTTCAGTACTGCACGTGTGGGCAATATTAAACAGCAAAATCACTAACAAAGAGTATGAAAGCATGAAAGACATGGCACTAAACTAAACAGGCCATTAAAGGGACACTTGTTTGGGCATGAGATCTGACACGAGAAAGCGGAGCATGGCCTTGTTCGGCTTCAGCTGGGAATGCTAGCGTGGGGCAGCTCAGATTTTCACCACTCCGTGCGTGGCGATGGAAGGTCTTGCAAGTCCTGAGAGTGTTATTTGGGGGTTGCAAGAAAATTTTAGCAAGCAGGTGAATGAACAAATATAGAATCGGGAAATAATGAGGATCTACAGTACTTGGGAATATTCAAAATCAAAACTTTTGATTTTCTTAGACATAATTTTTTAGATCAAAGAGAAGCCCTGGAAGTTATTTGTCATTAATATGCCAAGGGTGTGTAGACTCTCTGCTCTGCCTTTGACATGACCTTAGGGCTCAGAAGATAAAGAGAAGGCAGTGTTCCAACAAAGATTGATGAAGATGCTGATTTGCAAGGGTCCAAGGAGCCAAAGCCAGAAAGAAAATGCTGGTTGTGAATTGTTTATGTCAATGCTCTTCACTCACTCATTTATTCAGCAAACAATATTATAGGAACTTTGCCAGGCAGCATGTACCAAAAAAAAAAAAAAAAAAAAAGAATGCAATATAGTCACTCCCCTCTGGGACTGATCTAAGCTTCTTAGGAAATGTACACAGGCCAGACTTTTTAGCTCTGCCGGCTTATGCAGGAAACGGCAAGCTTTTGTTTGTTTCCATTTGTATCTTCTCAGACTAGTCTGTACTCCTGGAGAAATCATACTGGGAAAGTGGGATGAAGATTAAGACAAAACAATGAATATTTCCCATTCCCTGAGGGTTAGTATAAAGAAGAAATACATGTGAGAGCAAGATGGAAATTGTCAAGGAATTTGACATGTCAACCTATTGTTATTATTGACGATGGGAACAAAGTTAGATCATCATCATAAGTTACCAACTTCATATGGTAGTAGTTTGTATTCTTTGAATAAAACTACTTTGAAAAAGCAAGGCAGATTGATTTTTAGAAGGCTAACGTTTTTTGACATGTTGAAAACTGCTGGTACATGCTCTCTCCTCTGCAGTTTAAAGATCTCAGATCATCAATACACAAAGCATTGATCATGCCTCCGCTCACAGAATGATCATTGAAATTCAATGCTGGTACAAATAATGTATATTCCTGGAATTAAATTTTTAATGTATAAAATTAAGAAACACCACCATAAGTTCATTTGTAGATGGTCCAAGTCTGAAATCACTTCACTGAAAGTGATTCACATCTTCCCCAAATCCCATTGTCAATGGTAGTAGCACCATCAATCCTTCCAAACAGTAGGTGACAGAAAAGAGTTTTAATCATATTTTAAAGTTAGTTTCTCATCATCCTTTTATTGACCCCAACTATCCAGTTCTCAAGAGCTGGATATTATACATATTTTGATTCTAAGATGTTCATTGCAATTAATTCCATCTTTTTTTTATTATATATAAAAGTGAACTTGTCACAGATGAAGCAATTGTCCTATTTTTTTCTCATGTTAATAGAATGCTAGAGTATTTGTAGGTTCTTTGCAAAAGCAAGTGTATAGCGTTTTTCACTTCTATAAATTTTAAATTCAGAGTGAAAGAGCTCAATATCGGTAATCATATGACTATAACTCTATTATAGCATTAATTAGCACATCTGTTTACCTACAGATTTCTTACTAATTTATTAATAATCATTCTCTAAGCTCTCCAGGACTTCAACCATCCACCAAACCTAGCTAAATTTGATCTGAATGAAATGATAGTACCTAAGCACCCTTTCTACTTTTCTTTAGATCTCTTTCACACATTCCAATGCGCTAATGAGCTACTTCTCTTTATTATCTTAAGTAATAATTCCTCACCTCATTCACCCAGGTGTATAGGAGGGGCAGAGATACAGAGATGGGATGGAGAGGTGAGGAGATATGGAATGGTTTGGAGAGGCAATGGTGGTGGGAGAACAAGCATGGGTGGTCCCGCATTCACTTGTGGTAGATAAAAATCAGGTGGGGTACGTTGGGAGCAAGTGACCCCAGCCCTAGGACAGACCACACAGCCAGGGTTCCAGCACCAGGAAGATAAATCCCCATTACATCTGGCTGTAAAAGCCAGTAGGGATTGGGACAGTGGAAGAAACTGCCAGATTTTTAGGAAACTCCACCTAAAGGGCATGCTCATTCTTAAAATATATGCAAACCCACCCACTCCAGGATTCAACACCAGGGTAACAGCTGGAAGGGTGCCAATTGCATATGGGGAGTGGTTGAAATGACCAGAAATGGGACAAGTGCTGGGCAAACAACCAGAAGCCAGGCAGCAGCACAGTCACCTCTTGGAGCCCTCCTCCCGCAGAGCACCACAGAGCAGTGAAGTGAGTTGCCCCACCCTGGCGATTACCTAAGGCTCTGCCCCACGCAATTCATAGGCGCCTTTTACAGGGAGTCAAAGCAGCTGCACCTAATACACAGAAACAAACACAGGGAGGCTCCAAAATTGAGGAGGCGAAGAAATATAGCCCAAACGAAAGACAGAACAAAGCCCCCCCAAAATAACTAAATGAAATGGTGATAGCCAACCTCCATGCAGAGTTCAAAACACTGGTGACCAAGATGCTCAAAGAACTCACTGAGTATGGGAACAATGTAAAGGAAGAAGTGAAGGTTACACTAAGTGAAATAAAGAAAAATCTATAAGGAACCAACAGTGAAGGGAAGGAAGCTGGGATTCAAATCAATGATTTGGAACATAAGGAAGAAATAAACACTCAACCAGAACATAAGAAGAAACAAGAATTCATAAAAATGGGAATAGTATAAGAAGACTCTGGGATATTCCCAAACATGCCAACATCCAAATCATAGGGATGACAGAAGGGGAAGAAGAAGAGCAAGAAATTAAAAACTTATTTTAAAAAATAAAAAAAGAAAACTTCCCTAATTTGGTGAAGGAAATACACGTACAAGTCTAGGAAACACAGAGAGTCCCAAACAAGTTGGAACCAAAGAGGAACACTCCAAGACACATCATAATTAAAATGCCAAAGGTTAAAGATAAATAGAGAATCTTAAAGCAGCAAGAGAAAAGCAGACTTACCTACAAAGGAGCACCCATAAGACTCTCAGCTGAGCTCTCAAAAGAAACTTTGTAGGCAAGAAGGAACTGGCAAGGAGTATTTGAAGTGATGAAAAGCAAGGACCCACAACCAAGATTACTCTGTCCAGCAAAGCTATCTTTTAGAATGAAAGGGCAGATAAAGTGCATCCCAGACAAGGTAAAGCTAAAGGAGTTCATCACCACCAAGCCATTAGTACATGAAATATTCAAGGGACTTATTAAAAAAAAAAAGATAAAAGTATGAATATTAAAAAGGCAACAAATTCACAACTATCAACAACTGAACCAAAAAAAAACAAGAACAGAAACAGAATCATAGATATGGAGATCATTTGGAGGGTTATTGACTGAGGGGAGGTGGGGGAGAATGGGGGCAAAGGTGCAGGGATTAAGAAGCATAATTTGTAGATGCAAAATAGACAGGGGGATGTTGAGAATAGCATAGGAAATTGAGAAGCCAAAGATCTTATATGCACAACTGATGGGCATGAACTAAGGGGAGGATTGCTGGAGAGAAGAGGGGTGCTGGGTGGAGGAGGGTAAAGGGGGAAAAATTGGACAACTGTAATAATATAATCAATATAATATACTTTTTTAAAAAGAAAGAAAATGCAATTCAGAAAGAGAACCATGACCCAGATCAGTACATAACAGTCTGGGTACAGTCCTACATATTTTTAAAAAATCATAATTTTTCTCAGTTTTCACAAAACAAAAGGGAGAGTATGGAGAAAGATTTGAGTGACAAATTATTACTTAGAATGCTGTTACAGAAAAAAAAGAAAGCTTGAAAAACTTCAAATAATAAAGATCATCCTCTCGACAGCATAAACACCAAATCGTTGCATAAATCTGAAATAAGTTCTTACTTTAACAACTCTATCTTAAAATATTATTAGAGTCTCTCCCTAACTATTGAAGATGGTTTTGAGTATTTACCTTTTAAAATTGACTTCAGGCAATTTTTTTAAAACACCTAACCACGGAAAGATATTTGAACAAAGTTTTCTACTAGATGTCTAAACTGAAATACAAGGTGATATAGCACCTTATGGGTTTTGAGACCTGGAAAATGCACATATACAGTTTCAGATGAACCTGCCTAACCCTGACACTTGCTGCAAGGGAGGAAAACCCAGTCATCCATTTAGTGTTTAAGTACTTAGTAAGGTTCTGCTGTTTTCTAGGTACTATGCTGAGATAGCACTGGGACGAGGAAAGCATGGGACATCGTTTTATTTGAATGGATATTAGGTGGGGTTTTATCCTGTGTCCAATGTTTAATATGGCCACAATTACTTCCTCTTTTAATGAAAGAACAAAAAGTCACACTGTCAGTGCTGACTATGTGTTGGGCACTATACCAGAAATTTTTACAAGTGATCTCATTTAACCCTAATATTAACCCTGAAAGGAAGGTCATTCAACTTGTATAGAGGAAGAAGCTGAATCTCAAAGGGGCCAATTAGGTTTGAGTAGGGACATGCAATTTCAAAGTGGTGGAGCTAGGAACAAAATCCAGTTTAATCTGAATTCTGTTCCATCCCATTCTTCTTTGGCCTTTGAGTTATGAAGACTTCTCTACCTTCAGAAATCCATCCAGTGTACTAAAGCATATACCTTTAAGGGGATTGCACGCCTTGTTCCTATCAGGGAGAAGTGCCTTCATTTTTGTGTAGTACCTCAGGAAGAATCCTCTGTTACCTGTATGCTAGAATAAAAGCCAAGAATGGCATCGTAGCCAGTGGACAATAGGGGCCTAAGGTAAAGGAAAGAGGGAAGAAAATTTTTTTTCTTTTATTTCCGGTCTTGTCAAGAACCAGTCTTATCTATATAATTTTTCTTTCCTGATAAATTGAGAGTGGATTTATCAGAAATTGATACATTCGTGAACTACAGAAACCTACAAAGTACCTAGCGGGGAAAGAAGAATTTCCCCATTTGGGGGATACTGCTATACACAACTCCCAAAGTCCCTGAAAACTAATAGGTGAGCTCATTTTTCACACACTAATATTTCTTTTCTTTCATTGATTATAAATGGCTTTGGGTATAGATTCTCTAATGTGTTCTCCAAGTGTTTTTCTTCTGCATAAAACATGAAATTGTCAAGCACTGAGGACTACACAGTTCACTGCAGACATCAGAAGTCATGGATTCCTGCATTTATTTCTTCCAGATTTCAAATCTATTTTTTATGCTGTTTGTCATATAAGGTTGACATGTGTCACAAGATGCTGCTACGTACTGAAGTGACGCATAAGCATCAGACAAAATTTTCAAAGAATAATACATTTTAAATGCTTCTCTTGTTTAGTGTTTAGTGTGGGAAACTTACGACAATTACCAAAAAGCAACATTTATGGGAGCAATATAAACACTATGAGGTTATTTCTCAGTTAGACCCCAAAAGACTAATAAATAACAAAGATCAAAGGGAGAGAAGATCTCCAGCTTAATTATTTGGCTGACTTAAATGCGTATAATTAATAATTTGTTTTAAAATGTCACTGAAAGATTAGTTGATAAGTTTTCAACTCTCTTCTGGATATCTCATAATCTTGGATTTCAGTCCCCTGGGATTCTCTTTTAATTGTGGCACTAATTTTCTCTGAGCTATCTGAAGATCCCTTTATCTTCTAAGGATCAATGTTCCTCATGTTTTAAATCTTGCCTCTTCTCTGAAAATTATGGCCTAAAGAAAATGCATAGGAAAAGAGTCATGTTTATCTAATGCACATTTATTCAAATATTCCCATAACAAGGTGAATATGTGTACACACACATGTGTTTATATATGTATGTGTGTGTATATACACATACAACATTTATAGATGAAGCAACAATACTGAGTTATGTAATAGGATATCATTGACATAGGTGGCCCATGGTTTAGGCAGGGAATCTGGATAGATTACAGATCAAGAGACCTAAGTCACAATTCTCTGCCTCACTGTGAAAATGTATGAATTAAAAATAAAGAATCAGCACATTACTCTCTCCATCCTAACACAACAAATACTTTTATGTGGAATCATGTCCCATACAGAAGCAGAGATAAAATCCTGGCACAGTCTCCTTACTAGGCAAACTTCTTTGTGTTGGATGGGCACAGTTAAGGCAAAGTTGAGTTAAACATACATAAGATAAAAAAGATAGCATTCTTTCTAACAATCAATTAGATGTTCTCTTTCTATTTGAATACAGTGTCACTATTTGACTCTTAGCTTTGAGCTATTCAGAAAGGAGGCTATGCAATTCATTCATTCCACAGGACCCTACATAGTATTGTTTGGTGGCTTTTAATCTGCCTCAATTCTTACCACTTGCTCTCGTTATTTCTGCTGCACAGTTACTAACTTATTAGTTTGAGCTATGTGAAATTGTCAATATTGGACCTTTCAGACTATAAAAATGACAATTTCATACTTCTGTCCACGACCTTAGTTCACCAGACTTATCATGTTACCTAGCTCTGGGCTCCAGTCTCTGCTCAGGTAGGCTCTTCACTTGCTCCCCCTACTCAGACCCTGCCTACCTTCACTTGGCTACACTACTCACCCTGCAGGGCTCTGTTTCCATGCCTTTTTCTCTAGCAAACGTTTCACTGAAAAAAAAGTGTTCTGTGCTTCTTCTAACCAGAAAAAAAAATAGAGAGAGGGGACAGGGGAGGGGGGTAATGGGGGAACGCGGAAGGGGCAAGCAAAAGAACACAAATAGAGGACTCATGGGCACGGACAATGTCGGGGGAAGGGGTAGGAGTGAGCACTGAGGAAAAGGGGAGACAGCAATAGAAAAAGAAGATATATGTGTGTGTGTATATATATAGTCAAACCTTTGTTTTTCTCACACATAAAGTTATCTACAGCATCTCCTGTTTCACACATAACCCCATTGAGTCCTTCTGTCTACATTATCATTCTACTTCTGACAACTTACTTCAGTACTTGTGTTGGCGGGGATGTATTCAATCTTTGTGGTAAAGCTTTTTTTCAATGGCATTCACCTTCCTCAGTCAGATTAGCAATCCTAACGACCTGTTGCAAATGTGGTATTCTCTAAATTGCATAAATTTCCCAACCTTTGCACTTACTGCTGAAAACTACTTCTATATATAAACAATTGTTTCTATTACAGTCCTAGGGAAAGCTATATTTTTCACCTTATTAGTTACCAATACAATTCCAGGAGCTGCCAGTCCCTAATCAGATTGTAGTCAATATGAATTGATATCTGTTCTGACACTAGGGTGCTTCAGTAAAAGAGTCCCTCAATGAGCTACCATAGATCCAGATATTATTCTTACTGTAGCTGAACTTAAATCTTCTGAAATGGATAAAATTTTTCTAACTCAGTGAAAAATTCTATTGCTGATTATTAGGAGGAATTTCTAACACTGATACATTCTCAGTAGATCAACAATAGCATAGACACAATTTTTTATTTTCATTTTCAGGAAAAGAGATCACCCCAGGAATACAGCAATCATTGATGTGGGGTAAAAAGACAACCCAAAAGTTTTTTCCTCTAACAAAATATATCTTGACATATCTTTTGAAGTAATTGTTTCCAGACTAGAGCTACATGATGAAGAAAAGATACAGGGCTATACTGAAATTTGGACAACAAGACAATTTAGACTATGAACAAAGTAATCACTTCAGGTTATTTAAAGTAATTTCTGAAAATTTTAATATTTATGTCAAAAGAGCTACTAAATCCATTATAGTTTTCAACAAAGCTTAGTACCCAGGAAAAAGTAAAATAAACTCTTAAATATATAAAAACATAATTTTTCCTGAAATATGTCCATTCACATACCAAAAGTTTAAAGAAATAAATTCTCAAACTACATGTTTTACATCAAAAGCAAGTTAATTAAATAACCTGTTGAGTAAAATGTATTAACTCACTTCGTTTAACAACTATTTCTCAGTACAGGGGTTGGGAAACGTATATGAGTATGCAAAACACAGAGGTTATTCTTGTATTATTATTTATTAAATTATTGTATTATTTATGTGTATTATACCTGTAAATTTACTTTTGCCCACTTCTGTACTTATCAAATGCCTACAACTATATGGGTACTGAGAAGGCAAAGTCAATGAACAGAAGCTGAACACACATAAGCTCTCAGACTAATAAAGAATAAGAAGAAACAAGAAAAGGAAGAGTTAACTAACAAGTGCCATGATTCATCACTCCACCTACTGTGACACGTGACAAGCCTAGAAGGACACATTTCTGTAGGACCTCAGCAGACTACACAAATTCACACCATAGTCTTAACAAATCTCCCATCACACTGATTTGCTTCCACCAACCAACATATTTTACCAACAAGCAAATAGTTAACAGACTCTTCTCAGCTATATTTGACCAGACTAAAGAGTTCAGGTTTTTGTTGGTTGTTGTTGTTTAATAGTTTTTGATTAATTAGCCAGAGATGCACCATGGTGGGCAAATGGCACTGACATTTATGCATATAATAATTTTCCCATGCCTTGTACTTTCTGAAGTTTCATAGAACTTTCCTTTTTGTCCAACCCCAACTATTCGCTGACATACTCAAAGAGCTTAAAATTAAAAGGCTTTTCATGTGTTAGTGAATAATAACAATAATGATCAAAATCATCCAACTATCAGAAAAGATCATTAAAAAGGGTTATTGCACTATACTATAACAAAAAGGAAGCAGCAGGCAGAGGAAAATGAATAGGAAACTTTAGGTATATATTTTAACCAACACAGAATTGATTGACTTTTTCTTTTTTCCTTTTTTTTTTTTTTTTGGAACTAAAGGTTTTGAGATAAACTTAATTTTTACACAGAAGAACCCAGGTTAAAAAAGAGATTTCTCAAGTCAAGAAGGAACTTTTTCTTGTCATGTAAGCTTTGAGATTGTGAGCTGAACCTATCAATGAGGTCAATTCTATTGCACCTTCAAAGTAGATACGGATAGTTTTTCAATTTAAAGTGAGCACTTACCTTTAACACCAGGAACCACCAATAATGTAGAATTGGATTTTGCCCAAAGGGTGAAATAAGAAATTATTCCTTGAAGGTAAAAACCTATTTGTCATCTACTAAATATTTTTAGGGGTGTGTGTGTGTGTGTGTGTGTGTGTGTGTGTGTCTTACCTTTCACAAAAATAAAAAAATTCAAATTCAAATATGTAGGGTCAAGGTCATTATCTGGAGCAGAGACAACACCCTTGCCAGTGGTGCCAAAACAAAATAAAATTGCATATGTCAGATGGTCCTGGTTAATGTACTAAGTTATTTTATCATGAAAACCCATAACATAGACTTCCTATTCTGGCCAAGATGAAGTAATGAAAACCATATTTACCTTCCTGACTAAATCATAAAAGCAGAGACTAAATATTTAAAAGAACAGTTTTTAGACATTGGACATCAGGCAGTACAGAGCAGTGATTCCTAGGGGGAGGAAGCAATGGACATGAGCCCGGTGATTGCCCCAGCTTACTTCCTTGAAAAAGTTCCCAATCTTCAGCAGCTGCAGGGGGACCAGATAAAGCCTGGTTATCTCATGTAATTGAGGAGACAGAACTGGAAGTCCAGAGAGGACAAGGTGGCTTTGAAAAGCTAAGAACTGAAAAGGAGAGAGCTGCACAAAAAGAAAACTACAAAGATCTACAGGGCTCCCAATCCAGTCTTAGTACTAATGGTAAACTCATAAGTGTGAGTAAATTACTTAAGGCCAGGATAAGGCCCATTTGAACAATTCTCAGAGCTTACACAGGGCTGGAAATAATTTGTATTGCCACTAGCCAGAGTGACAAAGAGTCTTGTAAATAACAAGATATTGGGTAGAGCACTCAGGCTGCACTACAGAGTACCTCATTAAAGGAGAAAAAATCTAGACTTAACTAAACATGATCTGGTCCCACTACCTGATCTGAACAGTAAGATCCAAAGGGATCAAGGAACTTAACTGTGTCCCAGAAAAAATTTGAAGAATACCTACAGAAATATAAAACTTCCCATTACTCAACAAGGTAAAATTTGACTTTGGTTGATAGTCAAGGGTATCCAAACAAGGGCATGAAAATGCAACCCATAACAGGGAGAAAAATAAGTTAATAAAAACAGACCCAGTAATCACATAGATGAATCTGTGGACTAAAAGATTCAACCACTTATTAAACAGTTACTTGAACTACATTACATATGTTCTAGAAGACAGAAAGAAGGAAGGTTGAGCATGTTAAGGACAGACGTACACCCAGATCAAACTTTTAGTCATGAAGCCTACAGTATCTGAAAGGAAAATCACATGACATGAGATTGGCATCAGATTAAACACTGGAGAAGAAAAGATTAGTTAACCTAAAGACAAAGCAATAAACACTATTTAAAATGAACTACAAATAGAAAAGGAAAAAAAGGAGTATAGAAAAAAGAATAAAGCATCGATGAGCTCTGAGACAACTTCAGGTCGTCTATTATAGATATAACTGGGAGTCTCTAAAGGAAGGGAGAGCAATATGGAAGATAAAAATTTATATATTTAAGAAATAATAGCCAAAATTGTTTCAGAGGATTCTTTGTACAAAGGAACAAAAAATGACAGTATACTTTTCACTTGAAACAATGTAATACAAAATGCAGTGGAGCAGTAACTATAAAGTAGCAAATGAAAAAAACCTTACCTTCCTATAATTCTATACCCAAATTATTTTTCAAAAATAAAAGAGAAATAATTACTTTTTCTGACACCAAAATGTTGAAAGAATTTTTTAGCAGCAGATTCTAAAGTCCTTCCAACTGAAAGAAAATGATACCTAATTGAAATACAGACCTCTGCAGAGGAACAAAGATCAGGAGGAGGCTAACGCCTTTAGAGTTTGTAAAAGGATGCTAAAAAAAGAGACACCAATACCATGGATAGATATTAAAGCATTAGACCAATTCCTATGTGCAGCATTTATAATGGAAACAATCAATAACTTTTGTGTCCCTTGCACCCTCAAGCAGGTAAGACATGAAAAGGTGGTCAAAGGTTCTGGAGGAAAGATTTGCTACAACATTCTCTTACCAAAAGACCTCTCTTTTTGGCAAGAGAATGTTGTTACATAGTTTTCCACCACCTGCTTTGGTGGGGAATATGAAGTACCTTCCACTTCATCTTAAGCCTGGGGAAAGGGATGCTTCCAGGAACCCTTGGAGAGTTTGTAGTTGGAATCATGGAGAATTTGTCCCTAACTCACATCTGAAAAAATTTAAATCACCTAACGCTGCAGAATAGAAGTGAATGTATAGTTTGTCCTAACTCCCGAGTTTCTAAGAGCAAGAGATGTGTGGATGTTTTCTAGGGTAAGTGCTGACTACAGGGGTGAGGGAGGGTATGACACGATCCTGGGTCCTGTTCTGCAGAAGGATGATGAGATCCCAGGAGGCAGCATGTGAAAGCGAACACCAGATTCCAGAAAAGGTGTTGCAAACAACTATGTGGGATAGAGAGGCATTTACCCACTCAAGGGAACTGCAAGAAAGTAATCTTCAGTGCAACAGTGGGAACTCATGAAGGTGCCCAAGTGTCATCTTTAACCATCTGCTAAACTGAGAGAATGCAGTCACTCAGACAAGAATTGCCCTATCCTTTATCTGTCTTACCAACTTTCCCCACCTGCTATAATTTTACCAGGGCACAAAACAATAGCTATCAAGCGGGGCTGGAGTTGTGTGGGGAGAGAACATAAAAATCAACCACACTTTTTCCTGGAAGGCAGACAACCACCAGCTACAGGTCAAAACATGGAAATGGCAAGAAGATGTACCTTTTTGGATGAAAATTGTGTTGAACTACATGAGATATCAGCAGATATCCTGTTTAGAAAAAATAAAACAAAGCACTAAGCTAAGTTTATTAAGGGGAAAAATTATGCTTTGCACCACTTTCAAATGTTACTTTGAAATCTGTTGAGTTTTGAAAGAAAACGAATGTATACATATATCTATTTGCATGTATACAGATAATTTTTGTACATTCATGGGAAATGATAAGTGGTTGCTTCTAGGAAAAAAGACCAAGCAATGAGGATAGAAGGGTTTTTCTTGTGTATCATTTACACTGTATGACCCCTTTTCTTTCCTTACCACATGCACTGTGGCAGTCCCTGTCAGTTGCTATCCAATACAACTGACCCCTTCCTGCCAGGCAAATCCTGATTTTGTTCAGGACAGTAATGTGCTCAGCCCCAAGTGATGGAACTTAAATGATCTACACTAGTCATGACAATTATGTTCCATGATTTTCCAGCTCTCTTGACACTAGAAGATTCACATGAGTCACTTCTTTAAAAAAAAAAAAAGAAAATCAATAAAGAGATTGCATGGCACTTACTCCTTTATCCCCTCTTCCTGCCACAAATGCAGACTGATGGCTGGAGGTGGAATGAACATCTTATAGCACCAGGAAGTAAAAAAGAGTCACAGAGATTTTGATCCTGATGTTATGGAACCTGTAACCCAAAGCAAGAACTTCCTGACCTCTTGTTATCTAAGATTGCAAATATTTTCCTACCAGTTCCAGAAGCATCATTTGATAGCTTGTTAGAAATGCAGATGCTCAGGACTCACCACGGACCTGCTGAATCTGAAACAGCATGTTGACAAGGTCCCCACGTGATTTAGAGATACATCAGTGTATTAGAGTATCTGCTCTACAAAATATAACCCCTGTTTTATTAGGTTCTTGTCAGGTATTGTGTTAGTTGGGGCTGAAAGTATTTAAATCATACATGTATGCATTGACTCTCAATTTTTTTAAATGACTACTTAAAATATAAATAAATCTGTGGTATAATAATAAAAATATTTACATAAAGTTTAAAAAATAAGAATTATTTATTTTTTTAGATAGGTATAGAAGAGCAAAATCTAATAATGGTAAATGAGATTTCTGTTCCTTTCAAAATAAAAAATAACTTCAAATTAATTACAAAGTTTTAAGCTGTGAACAACTCCGTATAAAAGCTGTGACTTAACATTCAAAAGGCTTCAATAATGAGATGTTATGGCTATAGATAAATATATGCATATAATAAATCAATTTTTTTTTATTTTACCAAATTGTTTTTGTTGATTCTAGATTTGAATTTTATCAGACATATGTTCTGCAATAATTGTGTCAGTCAAAGGAGACTCTTTGTCTATACAGATTGATTTTTTATTTTTTATTTTTTGACTGGTGTTTAAACCCTAGATGCTGACTAAAAATCACAGACTGAAATCACTTGCATTTGGTAAAAACAAGTTCTGACCACTAGCATTTTCCATTTCTCCCCACTGCTCGATTGAACTGCTTATGTATCCTGGCTCTGCTGTAAAGAAGTTTTGGGCTCAAATCCCAGGATTGATTTCACTGCAACAAAATTGTCAGCTACAGAATCCTGTAAAATTTTCCTTCCTTCTACATTTATTTAACCCAAAGATTTGAAGTCTCGGTTGCCCAAATGTTTTGCACTTAACAAAAATTTCACAGGATAACTAAAGCAAAAAGAGGTGACCGAATCAATCCGTTTCGTGCCCATATTTGGAACATATTTATAGAACAGAAAATGTATCAATTTGATCAACCTAAAAGTTATGCAGTGTATTCTGTCAATACTGTGTATAAATATGCATGGAAGGTTAAAGTGGAACAAGGTTCAGGGAAATAACTTGGGCATGTAGTTGCCATCGAATAGTTAATGCATCACTGTCACTGAGATTTCATAACCACATTTCATATTAAAAAGAGAGGAGGTGATATTAAAGTAACTACACCTTTTTGCTTCACACTGATACCGAAAATATCACAATGATTAAAACTCCTAAAATCCCATCAAACTGATTGTTCATTGAATTAGTGTTGTTTTTTTTTTAACTTTATGTTTATTGCTTACAGATGTCCCCATTATTCCCCCTCTGCCCACCTCCACCCGGTCCTCACCCCGCCCCTTCCTTCCAACCATCACACTGTGGTCTGTGTCTCTGGGTTGTGCACATATGATCTTTGGCTAATCCCTTCACCTTCTTTCATCCAGTCCTCCCCCACCTTTCCCCTCTGACAGCTGTCAGCCTGTTCCATTAATTTATGACTACTGTGGGTGGAGAAGAAGCCACATGCTAAACCTGACAAGCTCAGGGGAGACCCACATAGCAGCTGTACAAACTTAGAGACCTAAAGTAACCACATGGGAAGGTCCGAACATAAAAATGTCTAACAAAAAAGACAAGTCATAGCAGGTAGTCATGTCTTAGGCCAGTATCTTCCTTGACAGAGGTCAATATTTACCTTAATTGAGCCTGCCTGTTGTTGTTTTGCCTCTATAACATACCTTTGGAATGTCAGCATAAACCCTTTTTTTCCAGACCCCTCAGGTCACAATCTCCCACCAGAACAGGGACCCCCTCATTATTATCTTGTTCCCCAAATACTATCTCTATGTGCTATAAATGTTCATTGTTAACTAGCTTATACCCACCAAAGTAAAAGAAGTGCTCGTGTCTTCATTTTCACTCTTTATCCAATCTCAGAGATTCCCCAGCTTTGCTTCCTCCCACCTCCCTAAACTGCCATGAATGGGTTTCATGTAACCCACTCGGGGCTCCTCCTCCATAACTGCCACAATGTCCTTCCCCAGAGCAGTTTCTGAATTCACCGAGATTTTGCTTCTTGGCAATTGTCATCAGTGTGGCTCAGATAAAGTCATAAAATTTCTCTACAGCTTTGAACGCTTTTTACGTTGACACTACACACCTTCAACACCTATCTTTAGTGGCTATTTTTGAATAGACAAAATCTGAAATATACTGTTCATCTCACAGCATTCTATTTTTCCATATTTTTTTGTATGGCAACACCTAGGTCTCCTCTTTGACTATGAGCCTTTCCCTAGGATTTTGCCTGGCTCATAAATACTCGTCGTTTATTTTCATTTTTTTCATTTAGTTATATATTGGCCTCACTCAGTTTCTGTGCTTATAGAAATAAAGTTGCTCTACTGTGCTTGTGCTGTTCCATGTTATCCATGGATGCCCAAGAATTTTCTTGCTTGCTTCTGAGACCAGTTTCAAAGGCAGAAATCAGAACTGAAATAACAAAGCTACCCTGGGGCTGAGCAGGATTAAAATTTAAGGCCTTATATTCATGTCTGCCAATAATTAGCTGAAATATTTTGAATAAGTCTCCTAACCTCTCTGGGCTTTATATTCTCAGTAAAGCAGGGATTTTGCAGTAGATTCCATGATCTCCAGGGTCTGTTGCATCCCCACACTCCATCCTCAGCCTTCGGAGTTCGCTGCCCCTCCTCTTCTATACACCCCGCAGTGGTCACCCCTCATTGCCATGCACAGGGCTGAGAAAAATTTTGGGTGACACTGTTAGCATCGGCAGCTAAATATTAATAAACTAAGGGAGGAAAGAGAATCAGGTATTATTAAGCATAATCAACTAAGAAGCATAAACCTGTTTAATCATGAAGCTACAGCTTCACACACTCCAAAGAATAAAAGCATTTCCCCATCAAGGGGACTAACACTACTCCCTCCCTTGTATAGGAGGGAAAACTGGCCTTTCAATGAGCCCAGTCCACTCATCCAGATGGGAGCGGGGTTTTGGGGGGAGCAGCGATTAGCACATGTGCAATAAGAGCCAAGATGGAGACTGTAGAGGCCTGTCAGTATAGCCTGAAAAAAGGATCATACTGGATAAAAGACACAACCCTAGAAGATCTAGGAAATAGATTGGTTAGTGAGTGCAAGCATCAGAAGCTCACAAAAGTTTGGAAAGTTGAGTGATTATTCTGAGAAAGCACCTGATCCTTACCAAGCCTGAAATATAGTATAACCGGAGC
The DNA here is from genome assembly GCA_004026545.1 of Mormoops blainvillei. Taxonomy (NCBI): domain Eukaryota; kingdom Metazoa; phylum Chordata; class Mammalia; order Chiroptera; family Mormoopidae; genus Mormoops; species Mormoops blainvillei. The sequence continues at coordinate 207,753 of PVJD01001621.1, forward strand.
CCAACAAAGACAAAGGCTTTTTTTTTTTTCGTCTCTTGCTTGGTAACATGTACTCACCCTGTTCATTCTCACATTCTCTCCGTAACAGCCATGTGACCCTAGACTCCTGGGGCCCTTGGGCAGACCAATGTGAGGTCCAAGTGTGGGTCTGGACACAGCACCAGCCAAAGTGCAGCCAGGAACAGAGACTAAGCTAACCAGATGGGGAGAAAGGCTGGACTGAACTAGACTTGGCATGGCACAGAATCTCTGGACATTGGCCCCATTTCTGGGTCTGGTGAAGACAAGATTGGAGTTTTTCCATGGCGGGTAGGGCAGAGATGGGACATTGGGAACCCAGGGATTTCGCATGTGGTGCCACAAATGAATCTTACCGCACCACAGCTTCCCACACATGAGCCTCCTGGAATGCTTTGCTTGTGACAATGGAAGAGCCCTGCTTCCACTAGCAACAGTACCACTCAGAGTACATGTTTCACAGCATTCGAAATCCAATTGCAAAAGCCTTTCTAACATGATTATTTTTGAAGCTATAAGTAAGAGGTAGTAGCCCACGAACAACTTTTAATGAGTAGACACCAAATTGTCATACCTTTACGTGATGCTCCAATTCAGAAACAGGTTTCTCCTCCAAGATTAATTATGGCTGTCTGACACTATTACCTGCTGAAATGTTTTATAAGCTCACAATACCAAGAGTTTCAAAAAGTGTCACACACCAGCAATTCCTATTACTGACAACATGAATATGACAATTAAATATAATGTGAGTGGGGAGCTGTCCCGTGGTTTTACCTGGTCCACCTTGCACTTCTGCAGGTGATAATAATGAAAGCTGGCACTGACCTTGGTGGGACTACCCAGGACATCTTTTTATTAGGTTAAAGTTTCTTTTAAAATGCTTTGGAATGTGGGAAATAAAGAATTCTCTTGTCAACAACCAAATGTACTGCTTAGTGTCACCTTTTCTATTTCCTAACACACACATTCACATAGCAATTGCCAGAGAGAAGCTCTTGTTTCCCTTCTAATTGGACTGAACTGCTCCTAGATCTTTCTTTTAGTCCCCAAAGCAATAATGAGGGGGTGGAATTCCTTAAGCTAAAAGACAGAATTATTTAAAGCACTCACAAAATGATTCTAATGCCAAAAGCGGTGTTTCCATTCCTTCTCTGTTTTCCTCCTTCTCTCCTTCCCTTCCTTGATTGTATTTTTGCTTACAAATAGCCAATTATTTTCTTCACTTTGTCTTTGGGTGTGTTACTTGGTACGTGTGTGACACCGAACTGTGCTAAAGGAGTCAGTAGGAGCCCCTAGATTAGGTGAGCCTTGTTGCATTTTTTTTGGTAAGAATGTTAACCCCACTTCCTGTGCTACCACAAACCTTGAATGTGAAGAAGAGAAAGGAAGCAAACTACCTTGAAGAAAATCTTTTTGGGGCAATTTTCAGAAGGCTCTCCCGGGATACCTTGCTTGCTTTTCAATACCTCTTCAACATTTTCTCCCTCCTCTCCCTCATTCTTTCTCTCATTCCCTGACCTTTGTCCCACTGAAGGTTTTCTTATCACACCCCGTCTGTAAATGGGAAAAATTACGGACGCATACCCAACAAGAGGATAAGTTTGTAATGCATTGCCCCTCCCAAAGGTATTATCAGTACTTAAACTACATAAATAAGTCCTTAATGGTGAAGATTCAGATTCTGCTTTACCTGTATTTTGTAAGGATTCTTGAGAGCAGGATGCCTTTCTGACACTCTTAGATCAATTTGCGTAAGCAGCTACCTACTCTTCTGGCTCGCTTTGTCTAAAACTATTCGGAATGGTGGCTGGTACGAGCCTCTGTCCTATTTTCTTTAATACCTCCTCACAGTATCCACATCAGAGCAAGCCATACCATTGATGAGAAGTGCAGTTTGCCACCCTGCCATGTGCCTCTTTGGAATACTGATTATTTTAAGCTGGTTAATTTTAAGGTCCAGAGGGCTCATGAAGAAGCTTTACTCTTCCCTCAACCTGCCTGAAAGAATTGAAATAAAGGACCCGCTCCAGGAAGGCAACTAGCTATCGTCGGAGATAACTACAGTTTAATAGGAACTTGATGTGATAGACAGGGAGGCACCCAGCCAGGGTCCACCGATCAAAGTCCTCCCTGTGTCCCATTGCTAAAGATGGTCTAGCAGGCACTCATTTACCAAACATTTGATTTTCCATCCCCATGTGAACTGCCTTCCTACCCCTTGAAGTCCCAAACCACGACTGCCCTTTCTTCTTGGCTCAAGACGGCCTGTACGCCTTAACTGCCTGATTTGTCCTAGGGTCCCATACAGTCTTATGAAACCTCCCTCCATACAAGTGCAATTAATTTTGCATATCTTCTCCTATTAATGTGTCTTATGTCATTCTAATTATTCAACCACACAGAACTAAAACCCCCACACCTCTATCTTCTGTTTATTGGATAGTTCCTCTTTATTCTTCTCACCAGTATTGGTTTCTGTTCTTCTGCCAGAGCAGGGAAGAAACATGTAAGTTTTCTTGTAAAGGACCACAGAATTTTGAGTTGATGAACAATACAGTAAAGATATCATACCATCAGTGTTATATTGTTCTTTGGTGACTTTAAGATCCTCTGTAGGTGGAATGAATTTAAAAATGGCTGCATTATTGTACATTAAATCCATTGTAAAAAATTATTCACTGATAAAAACAAATAAACAAATTTAAAAACTTTATGCTATGTGTTCTCTAAAACCCTGTCTAAATAGCTTTTTGCATGAAATCTCATAACAGGGTAAGGGAACAGGAAGAAATGCAATTGCCCAAAAATCCAGAGTATATTAAAACATTTGGAGAGGGGGGAGGAACAGATAATGGAATAATAAAGGTAAATCCTGAATTAGAAGGGATATTTTCTCTACATTGAACACATATGCATGAATATATACAGATAAAATGATAAGTCAGACAGCCCCTGCCTTCTGGGAGTCTTGTATCTAGTACCCAGGAAAGAAAATAATCACACAGATAATATGCAATAGGTAGCTTGGTAAGTACTCTGCAGAGAGAGTACAAGGTGCCATGAGACCATATGAAGGGGGGTCATGACCTAGTTTACCAGGCCCAGGAAGATGAAAAAGAAAGGTTTCAGCTGTGATCTGAAGGATGAGTAGCTGAACTAGATAAAGAAGAGGTCAGAGAGAATCTCTTAGCAGAACTTCAAAGTCTCTGGGACTATTTTAGGAATAGAAAGAAGGCCAGAACAGCAATATTAAAGGGAGCAAGAGTGTGTGTGGCATTGGGTGAGGTGGGAGGGGCAGGCAGCAGCCCAACCACAGAGGCGGAGGAGTGCAGAACAAGTGTGCCCAAAAGAAGCCGAAGGCAATCAGGACCCGGCAGACTCAAGGAAAATGTTTACCTCTCCTTGAACTGCTTAAAAGAATTTAGATAGGGGCCTGACCTAGAGATAAAACTATTATCAGCAATAATTTTTATCCGAATGACCTATCTGTATAGCAGGGCAAACATCTAATTACCAAACATCTGTTCTCATTGTCCTGTGAATTACTCTCCTCCCCTCGGAAGCCCCAGGCCCCTGTCCCATCCTTAGCTCAGAATGGTATATAAACCTCAACTGCCCAACTTGCCCTTGGGTCTCATATTTTTACGGGGCTCCCGTACATACATAATTAATTTTTCCTGTTTATCTGCTTTAAGTCAATTTAATTAGGAGATGAGCCAGAAAGATATAAGGTTAGAGGGAATTTTTTTCCTGCCCAACAGAGACCTTCTGGACAGAATATGATTTCGATCTTTTATAACAATGCAGTTGGAAGAAATGGAAGTGTTTACGCCATTTGAGCACAAAAATGACCACTCGGACTACACTATGGACAAGAAAGGGTAGAAAATGTAAATATGGGCAAAATGCTGAGCACGCACAACACATCCATAAAATAATCCACTTGATGCTTGTATTATAGTTTGGAACAGGGTGATGTTTGTAAAAATAGAGATACATAAAGAAACCGGGAAGATATTTTGGAGATGAAAGATCTATTACTGGACATGGATTGAATATGGGCCCAAAGGTGAGGAATAGCTGAGATGTGGCGCTACTGAAGCAAGGGTCATTCAGGCAGGATCGTTGGGGGCTCGATACTAGACGTATTGAACTTGGGGTGTCACCGACAAGGTTAGTAAACATGTCAGGTAGTTAATTTGCTGTGGACTTTTAGAGTTTAAGAAAGAAGTTTGATTTGGAGATTGGTAGTTGGAAACTGTTGGCATAGAGGTGAATTGGAGCTCTGGTAAAGTGGAAAGGGAAGAGGAGTTGAAAAATTTGAGAAAAAAATCCCAAATAAGAATATATGCAAAATAATGGGTTCTAGCTGCAAATCAATGAGGGAGCAAAAACATCCTTTAATAGGACTAGGTTTAGATGTTAAAGGGGCACACGCAGATCTATAATACTCACGTATGGAACATTTCAAGAGAATGGAAAGAAAATCAGTGTGACAGAGACCAACCAGAATTTTACATTCTTCGTATCTCTCACAACAAATAAAACTGTACCATCTATGCCGGTTGGTGTGGTTCACTGGATTGAGTGCCGGCCTGCAAACCAAAAGGTTGCCAGTTCAATTCCCAGTCAAGGCACATGCCTGGGGTGAGGGACCAGAGCCCTGTAGGGGGCACACAAAAGGCAACCACACATTGATGTTTCTCTCCCTCTCTTCCTCCTGTCCCCTCTCTTTAAAAATAAATAAATATAAATCTTAAAAAAACAAAAAACAAAAGAACTGTACCATCCACAAAGCAGGAGTTCAACAAAGAAAAAAACAAAAATAAAAGGTTAAAATAAAACAAGTATAAATTGACAGAGGATTTTTAAATGGGGTTGGAGGAGTCGACTTTCAATTTAACCTAAATGTGTATCCTGTTCTCTATTTTAATAGAGGATTCTAGGGGGCGGATTTGAGTAACCTAAAGCAGTTCAGCACATTTTTTCATTCCTTGTTAAGACAATGACAGCTGTTCTTTTAACCACTTGAGAGGATGTCAGGTAATAAATTAGAGGGAAAGCTCAATTGCAAAGAAACTATTACTAAATTTAATATAGATCCTATCGGTGAATACATCTCATTTCTTCAGTTTTAAAAAGAAACATATTTACCTCAGTTTATTTATCAATTACTCATTCACCATAAAATATTAGTAAGTTAAATTGAATTACTACTTTCCTTCAGTAGAGGTTGTTACTTTAATATCCACTAGAAAGTGTGTACTCTCACTCAAGGCTGCTATTAGAGCAATAGATGAGATAATGCCATTCCAGGGCAAGAAGACGAATAGGCTCTACTTCTTTCAAAAAAAATGTTGAAAATGCTTTTTTGAAATGCCCAATATGTTTACTTCACTTCTTTTAAATATTCTACTCATTCTTAAGAAGAAAAATTACCTTTCAAAAGAGAATACAATTCTTATATTGGGCATATACATTTTCTGCAACTTGTAATTGAAATTCAACATTAATATCATCCAGTGCTTACTAAAAATAAAACTAAACACACACATGTATGTGTGGGTCACCACGGAAGCGCACTAGCACAGGGAAAGCTCTATTTTGTCAGACACCCCAGTATTAATGGTGTCCTTTTCTCTTCCTCTGGGCTGCTGTCTGGACCACTGGCCAAGGCAAATTTGCTGCCGTTGACCATACTGCTTTGATGGTATTGGAAAATACTGAACACCAGAGCTGCAGTGTTTTTATGTAACTTTAATGTTACTAATTGCATATACCGACAGCACTCAATGTTTTTCCCTCTGTTTATTCCTTCTCATTTTTAGTTTTCCTCTCCCACTACATCCAAACCTCTTTCTTGGTGAATATTTTGTATGTTCCCTGTTTCATGCAGTACTTGGCACAATGTGTATTCATAGCAGATATTTAATAAATAATGCATTGTTTAGAATGTATATGCAACAACATGCCCATCAGTTGAAGGTAATTATCATATACTGTAATCAGAAAAAAAGGGTGGCAAAACCTTGATACAGACATTTGATATCAGCTTTAGGAGTTTAGATTTGATGTGATACATAGAACATCACTGTTGGACCTTCTGAGCAAGGGCATTCGGTATCAAATTCATTTTGTAAAAGATGTTTCATTCCATGGAACTGAGATATAATTTACTTTAAATCATGATAATAAAAGAGGTTTCCTTTAATTATTTCCTTACCCCAAAAATCGATCACCGCTCTAAAATACTGAAAATATCAATATGCAGCCAAAAACTGGAACAAGGGGTTACTGGCAGCCAATCGATGTTGGCGTTGACTCTGCCTTGACTCCTGTCACACTCCAACCCTCACCTCGGTGACCCTGGAGGCCAAGCAGAGCTAGCCTAAGCCCTGGCTGCAGTAGACTATCTCAGGAACCTCAGTTCCTTCACCAAAAACAAATTCTCACGACATGCAACTGACCAAGAAATGAAAAGTAGTAAAAGCAGTCGAAAAATTCAGAAAGAACTATCTGAGACAAGATTTTCTACTTTGAATTCTTGTTTTTATTCATTACTTAAGAGAAAGTTTTAAGAAGAAAAGCAGGTATAAGCATTATATTATACCTAGATAAAGAAATTTCCTTTTCATAACACACTATTTCTTATAAAAACCCAATGTATGAGGAAAATAAAACGTTAGAGAATGTTGTATAATGAAGAATGTGCCCGGTCTTTGCCCTTAGGTCCTGGAAGGGAGCATCAAGGCCTTCCGGATTACACAGGAGTTCCGCGTGTGGGACTCTCTGAGACCTCACCCTACGGCTCTCATCACTGGGCTGGTCCTGATTTGCGCCTTTCTGAATAAAACTATAATGTAAACATAGCACTTTCCTGAGTTTTATGAGTCATTCTAGGGAATTATCGAAGTTGAAGGGATAGTGAGAGCCCCTGAGTTTCTAGCCTGGGAGCCCAGCGCCCTGCGGCCGGTCTGCCCCGAGGGGGTCCTGTGGAGGACGGTGACCGCAATCTGCAGGGTTTGCTCTCATCCCCAGTAGTTAGTGCCAGCACCACATTACAGGTCACGTAGCAGATTGAGAGGAAAATACATTAGGAGCTTAATTATTAATTCCCATTGTTGAAGATTTAAATTAAGCTCTTTAAAATCATCCAGGTGAAAAAAAAATTACCTGGAGCATTTATTCTATTATCGTGTGTCATATCAGGTTGTGTTATTCATGTAGCTTCATCTTTTAATCTTCCTCTGCAGACCCATGAAAATGGAATAAATAACAATCTGAATGATGTTCATTTTATGATTGGTGTGCTGGTAACTGATTGTGATCACAGACAACTTATAATAAAAAAGAAAAATTGTCAGCCTGACCTAAGCCACAGAAAAGAAAGAACAACTTTCTTTACCTCATAATTCTTGATATTCCCATTTCTTTGTCAAAAAGGAGGAAATCCTTATATACTTGGAAAGCCCTCTTCAATGCCTTCATAAGTATATTTAATTTACTCAGTTATCTCAGCCACTATTAGAAAAGCAACTGAAACTAAATTCTGCATAAGCGAAGGTCAGTATTTCCAGGTCTTATTTAGGTCATAATCTGTCTGCTTTGCTTGTAGTGCCTAAAATTGGGGTGATCAATACACTTTTCAAAATTATCATTAACAGTTCAGTAAAATAATACAGTGTCTTTATTGATTAATAATGGTCTAAATGAACAATAATCTACTCTTAACTATAATTTTATTCAGTTTTTATAAGTTAACATCATAACTACCTTTCCATTTAGTATAGTTACTAATAAGGGAGTAATCAATATATCACACAAATTTCTCCTGATAAGTTTTGCTATTTCTCCTATTAGAATCCTTATTAAATTTTTATTCCTGCAACAAATCTGTACCTTGTCATCTTTCAAACCCTTTTTCACTCTAACTCTGTGTGTATGTGCATGTTGTATATGACACTCACATGCCCATGGCAGCTCCCCAAACCATATACTTTCTACAGCACTGGAATGTACAAGGGGGAAACTCCCCTCCAAAATGGAATTGTCTTCTGGAGGGCAGGCCCCTTGTAGTACAGGCTTCCCCCACTAGGTGAGGTTCTAGGAACCCATCTGTGTCAGTGTACCGCTGGTGTTGTTGGGAAAAGCTGCATTTGGCTTCAGTGATTTCTTTTTTTAAGACTCTCAACACGTTTGCCCAGTTCATGATGGGTAATCTACAAGCACCCCTGCCCACACCATGCCGAGTATTCAGCAATTTTACCAAAAATGGCATGACCCCCATGCCCCACCCTCCCTATTCACCTGATCTCACCTCGAGCAAGTTTCTTTGTTTCCCCAGATGAAAAACATCCTCAAAGGGAAACACTTTGCCGATGTGGAAGAGGTGAAACAAAAAACAGCAGAAGCACTAAAAGGTATCAAAATCGACAAATTCAAAAACTTTTGAGAAGCGGAAAAATGTCTCGATAGGTGTATTGAATCAAATGGAGAGTACTTTGAAGGTGCCTGAAGTTTAAATGTGTAAGAATAAATATACAATCTTTGCAAATAAATTCCAGTATTTTGGAGAGTACCCCCTCATATATGGGGTAGGGTCGTTCTAAACAAATCTTCTAAATTACTAATATAACAAAATCATCCATACTTAATCCTAGGCCCTTACAGAAATATAGAAACAATAAATAAATAAATAAATAAATAAATAAATAAATGCTGCTGCCTTCTTTAATATCTTAATACTGGGTTTGAAATGTAACAAAACATAATTCTGGATAAGGACACTGTGTCACCTAGCAGGTACTCCTGATTACTGACTTGCGCCTTCTTTGCATTTCCTAGGCTGCTCTGTTTCTCAGCACAGCGTCCTTAAAAGGTAACAGATAGGTTTCCAAAACTTCTTCTCCGGACATTTCAATGAGAGGACATTCTTCACCAAATTACTCCATGGTTCTATGTGCAAACTTCTTTTTCATCCTTCTCAGTGGAAGACAACTATTAGTTTGTCTTAAAATTTTATGGGTACATCCCGTTACGGAAAAGCAGAGCCATGAACACAGAAGCCAAGTGCACAGTGTGCCTGAGATTGGGGAGTGGCCGCAGAGAAGCAGGCCCGCTCCTGGAGAATCTGATGGCAAAAAAAATTTAAGAAGTTATCAGTAATTGCAAAGCTATGGTGGCAGACATCAAGTCCAAATCCTAGTATATTCTTTATTTTTCAGCCTCATTTTAAAAATAATTTTGATCAATAATCAAGAGGAAGGAGCAGGCATAGGTATATAAGAAACTGAAATTATATTTTGACATTTCTCCTTTTCATATGCTGGAATATCATTAGTCAGCTCCCATAAAATAGTGCAGCGCACCATCCACATGGGGTACGAGCCCTGTGTGACTGACTAGAAAGGACTTAAATTATCATGCAATGTTTTGGACATTTTTAATTAAAGTAAATGAACATCTAACATCTCAAAACATTACACTAATTTGCAAGTAGAGCTAGCATCAAAAATTTTACCTCTACGACTATATACATCATTATATATGTATAATAAGAAAGTCCATATTATTGACAAAGCAGTAATTTGGAGTGAATTTTAGGCCATTCCGATTTAGGAAAAAGATCGAGATTATGAACCACCATTTAAAGTTAGATGGTTATAATAAATACAAGGGAGGTGAAAGGCTATCTTATCTAGGTCCCTGGAAGGCCTGTGTTACATAAACAGCCAACACAGAATTAAAGGGCAGTCCCAAAACCACCCTCACTTCTGATAGCAACTGCAAATATGGGGTCCCCAAGACCATCCCCAGGTTTAATAATTTGCCGAAAGGACTCAAGGAAATCACTGAAAACTGTTACATTCATACTTTTGGTTTATTACAGTGAAAGGACACAGGTTACAGACAGGAGAACAGATGCATGGGGCAGAGCCCAGAAAAGCCACATGGGGAGCTTTCAGGTATCTTCTCTCATTGGAGCCGTGGGTAGTGCTGATTTCTCCCAATACATGGAGGATTGCCAACCAGGGAAACTCACTCGAGCTTTGGTGTGCAGTCTTTTCTTCCTTTTTTTTTTTTTTTAATATTTTATATATTTATTTTTAGAGACGGAGGAAAGGAGGGAGAAAGAGAGGGACAGAAACATCAATGTGTGGTTGCCTCCCATGCACCCCTCCTGGGGACCTGACCTGCAACCCAGGCATGTGCCCTGACTGGGAATCGATCCAGCGACCCTTTGCTTCACAGTCCGGCACTCAGTCCACTGAGCCACACCTGCCGGGGTTAGTGTGCAGTTTTTAACAGGGCTCTAGCACACAGATGGGTTTGAGTGCCCATGTAGCTGACCTTTGGTCACTTCCTGCTGCTGATACCATATGGCCCAAAGCCCTCACCATAAATCACATTCTTAGACTATCTGGTGTGGACCAAGGACCTCAGGTAAACAAAGCCACTCTTATTAGGCAGGACATTCTAAGGACTTAGAGATCACATCCCAGGAATGAAAGATAACAGCCAAACCTCGTCTTTGGGTAAGGCTCATTCTTTACTGCACAGCCAGGAATAATATTTTCTGATCCAGATGTTAATCTTGCCTTTAAAGTTTCAGGGGAAATTTAAATTGCCTTTTAAATACTTCTTAGAAAGCATTCTTCAATTATATGTACCTATTATGAAGAAAATCTATCAAAATAAGACATTATCCATCTTTCTTTCTTATTTTGCATATACTCTAAATTAGTAAAAACCTACATCAATTAAGTTTTGCTATGTTTTAAAATAGAATTAGCATTTTTACATTTCCAAAGGTACCATCAAAACAGCCTATCTGTCTGCTGTGGTGATAATATAACAACTGAGTAGTAAAAAAGTAGAAGTATGGTTTTATATTTTTTTCACCAATAAAAGGAAGTATACAGTGTGGAGAATGTGTAGCACTAATTCACTTAAAAGGCACTGGAGGCTCTTAACAAGATATATGTAAGAAACTAATGCATATGAATCTATTTTTACCATGATCGCATTAAATCAAAGCATTGACATATCTTTGCTTATACACACACAAATTTGATGTTTCAATATATATCAATTCATTTTTAAAATATCCCCTTTCCACAGAAGAATGCTATGTATATAAGAATTCCTAACACAGTCTACATAAAGTTATGGTAACAGCTCCCTAAAAAACGATCGTATGTTTATGTATGCCAATAGAAAATTCACTGAGTAACTAAATACAAAAATGAAGTAAGTGCAATTCCAATCAAAAGAAATCAAGGACTAGAGACCTGAGTGCACCAACACCTTTGGCAGAATAACCCAGAGAGGAAGTATCATTATCATTGCAACACTGTGTTCTTCATACATATTTTATGACCTAAGTTTTTCACACACTTTAGAGGTTAGCAGTGCATTACATTTTTGTCTGCTTCTTGATTTAACAGAATGAAATGCCCTAAAGGCATTTATTAAAACCAGAGGAGGAAAAAAATGTGATTACTGTTAACCTCCGCCTGTAACTTATAAAGGCTTTCATGAAACAAGTATCAAAGTGCACTCCAATCACAAAGAGAAATATGAGCTGTTCTGTCACTTAAGGCTCACTGCTATTTAGCATTTGAACACTAATATTAAATAGGCTTGTGGCAGCTTAAACCATGGTACTTATGCTTTAATTTCTAACTTCCAGAGTCCAAATACATTAAAATATTTTAATTACCAACGCTTTAGCAGGCACTGAGTTGTTTCCTTGTTTGTTGTTTTAACTAAACTTATGGAGCACTCCCCAAATATCACTGAAACAACCTCTGTGGATAAGATAGTTTGAGTTTTTTGCTCACTATGATAAAGGCTGAAAATATTTCTTGATGTCTCAGAGGGAAAAAGGCAAGGTTGGAATTTATTGAGAATGTAAAGTTTTGTTTACCTGAGACTTCCACTGCAAGGGGATTAATTAGAATCGATTGTGTAAGAATTGTAACATTTCTGTTTAGAATAGTTAGAAACAGCAAGGTACGGATTTCGAAGTCAAGGGTTTGAGGAGATTTCGGGCTTAAACTGATGATGCTTCCCATTGTAAAACTGATGGGTGTTCCTGGAAATTTCCGTTATCGAAAGTCCCCTGGAACAGTAAGGTCACACTAAGGAAGGCAATGGAATAGTAAAATTATGTAAAGTAGACAGTAGGCTGTCCTGAGAGTAGGGAGCTTGAGCTTCAGTGTCCTCCTGGTTGTTGAAGGAAGTAACAATACTAATTATACTGCAAAGTCTGTATCTTCAAGGAGTCTTGTGGAAATTGAATTAGAACATAAAAAATTATAGCTGGGTATAACTAACTTAAACAGATGTAAAATGCGAAAATTGAGACCTATACAAATAGCAAACTTGGGCAGGGTTTTCTAATTTTCATAATACATTCACATTATAAAAGCATTCAGAGTGGTGTTATATTTAATAACAAATGTTTATGTTCTTAAAAATAGAATTTGACTGCTTCACTCAGTTTCACGCCTATAGACAGGAGTATATCAATTGCATACAATGATGCTTGAAATGCCCTGTTCCACAGAAGCACTATGAGAAAGACAAAGAGAGTCGGATAAAATTCCCTGGCAATGTTCAAGGAAGGAAATTAATGTGAAGGATAGTTTTGAAGGTACGGGGGGAAGATGATACCTAAGAAAGTACGGAGTAGCTGGCATACGTGAGGGAAGGCTTTCTACTTAAAGGGAAGGGCAGGCACCAGGGTAGAGGCGAAGAGCAATTTGTATGAGAAAGGCTGCAATCAAGAGATCCATCTTTTTGAAATGGACATTTAGGAATTTCAAACCAGATAATGATGTGACTGGCTGTCATTACAGGGGCCTAGCAATGCAAATGCTGTGGTAGAAAGGCAGAAGCTTCTCAAACTCTCTCTCCCCATACCTGCTGAAGAGAATTCTTCCTGAGGGCCATGTCGCTCCTTTCTGGTGCAGATAAAGAACGAGTAAGACAACGGAATAATGGGGAAAAGGGCCAAGTCTTTCATTTATTTTACAGACGGAAGGGAATATATATATAATATATATATATAAAGAAAAGACACTGAATGCAGGAAAAGAATTATTGACAAAGACAGGGGAGGAGAGGGAGAAAAGGTAAAGGAGAAAGAAAAAAGAAAGGAGCAGAGACAAAGAGGCAGAGGGAAATCAGAAGGAGCTCAATGAGAGAGAAGCAGCGGAGTAAAGATTCAGAAGAGTTGTTAAAGGCCATGGCCACGGCTCGTGTGCTTAGAGGCAGCTTTGCTGTGTGATATACAAGGATTTGGAGTAGTCTTGTTATGTGGCATATAGCGCTTTTTCATCTCTATACTAACCCCAAGGCACATACAATGGATGTATCAAGATGCCAGCACAAGTCTTTCTTAAACAGAGAGCAATTTCCATGCAACAGATTTTGCAGGGCAAGGAAAGTCCCAATCTATCATTGTTGAGCTGATAAGGAAAATGAAGTCTCCATTGAAATAAAAATGCAACACCCTCCAAAGCTGGCAAAGAAGAGTTTCTGAAAAGATATTTCTAGATGGTATAGTTGGGAGATAAGGAGAGGAAAGTTCCTCTACTATGTGTACACCATGGGCCAAACACTTTATATTTTTGCCCCATTTTATTGTTATCCCATTTCTATGAAGCGAGTACTGTGAGGGTTCAGAATAAGCCACCTCAAGTTGTGCCTCAGTGGTATAACTTTGAGATAAAAGCAACTTGAACCACAGGCTTAAAAGAAACTTCTGCCGTTCCCTTTAACTATCTAAAAGAATTTGAATTAGAGATCTTGTCCATAAGAGATTATCAGAGATAACTTCCTTTAACATCTATAGGGTAGGGCAAACTTCTATTTACTGAAGTCTGTTCTTATCCTGTGATGACCCTTTGAAGCCCCCAAGGTGTATTACTTCATGTGTTGTTCAGGGGATACAAACTGCAACTCCTTTTCTATCTCTGAACCCCTTGGGTATGTGGGGTCTCTGACTCTCTCAGGTCTGTAGAGGTCTTATACATATGTACATACTAAATGTGGTTATTTCCCCTTGCTAATCTGTCTTATGCCTGTTTGATTATTAGACTAGCCAAGGAAACCTTGAGGGTAGAGGAATGTTTGTTCCTCCCTACAGTACTGACATTCCCATTTAGAAAAGAGGAAACTGAGACCCCTTGGGCACTACATTATGTTGCCCCAACTTTTCTTAGGATAATTAACTTCTCATAGAGAATCAGCCTTGCAATGAGACAGGGACGGGGAGTAGCAGTCATTCCTCCTTTGAATCTCCAATTCACTGCTCTCAGTTTATAACAATTTGTCATGAAGGGAATCAAAATAAACCTTCCCCCAAAATGTGTCACTTTGGCATGTGGACTGTTTTGAGCTGAAGGCAATGAACACCCAGCAGATTCAAGAAAAACTTTTATCTTTCCTTCAAGTACCTAAAAGAATTGTATAGTGGGCATGCTTGTTCTAAGGAGAGTACTGTCACCAGATGTAGTTGCACTGGGTGTGGGAAGCTGGGGGATGCTAGACAGGGACAGTTTTTTTCAATTTTAATAAAAAAATTCTTTTTCCTATTAATCTGTCTTATGTTAATTTATCAGACCCGCCAAAGAAGCTAGAAAAATAGAATGAAAAATTGTCTTCGCAAACAGTTCACTGCCTGTCTTACCTCTGAGCAACTTCTCTCACTACAACCACAAATAGCAGCTGAGAAGGCGGCGATCGATAGATTGACAGAAATACTTTTTTATTTAAAAGAGGGAAATTACTTTTGAATTCTGTCTGCAAACTCCTCTCCTAAACCCTCCTTCCTTCCCCATTAAAGCCTCTTGGTAGGTGTTCCACTCTGAGCTGGCAGAATACGCTGCAAGGCAATATTCATCCGGAGCACTGATAACACATCAAAGCAAGGAAGGAAAGCTCAAGAGGAAGGAAATATGGAAGTCATGCTGAACCACAGTTTGAAGAAAGATTGTGCTGACAAAGAGTTCCAGGACATGAAAACCTACACTAGGGGCCACAAATCAAAGGGCATTAGGGTAAGGTGGGAAGAACATTCAATTTTCATAATGTAACTCAGCCTTGGACA
Organism: Mormoops blainvillei; assembly: GCA_004026545.1. NCBI lineage: Eukaryota > Metazoa > Chordata > Mammalia > Chiroptera > Mormoopidae > Mormoops > Mormoops blainvillei. Next base: position 222,892 of record PVJD01001621.1, read on the forward strand.
AACTTGACAGAATTATATACATTGGCGGGATTTATAAATATACTCATTATGGGAAGAAAGTAAGGGTCACACTTTGTTACATTCAGTCATAACCAAATTTGTCTTCTCTGTACAAAACACAAGTAAATACGTAAATTAAACATATGACATTTGCTCTTTTAAAAAAATGTACACTAGAATGGTCACTACTTTCTTCAAAGTTGCCTGGATAGCATTGCTTCATGGTACTTTATACTCTGAAGAAAGAACAGCTGTGTATATTTAAGAAAATGATAAGGGGGAGAAGGTATCATGGATGAATCATAAGAAATAAAAAGAAAATTATATTATTACTGAGAATGCAAGTGAGGATCTTGTTATGCAGGGTCTCTGGGGGCACTGTAAAGGATTTTAGGCTTTGTCATAAGAGCAACAGAAAGACATTGTAGAGTTTTAAGCAAAAAAGTAACACTATTAGGTGTGCATTTTGAAAAGATCATTCTGACTGCTATATGAATAATGAATTGGAAAGAGGTAAGACTGTGGTCTGATGGGAAGCATTTAGGGGACAATTGTAGAGTACCAGAGAAAGGTGACATTGGCTTGAACTGGAGATTGCCAGTGGAGATGGAGAAAAAAAATAAAACCTGAAAACATTCATTAAAAGTTCAAATTCACTTAAATTTGATAGTTTCCTATACATTAGGGGTGAGTTGCTGAGAATGGATTTCAAGTTTCTGGCAAGAGCAACTGGATGGATCGTGCCACAAGAAACTAGTAAGAAAATACTGAGAGAAGGTCATTAGTCCAGTTTGAGGATGAGGAGTTTGAGGTGCTTGAAAGTCATCCAAGTACAGATGGGAGGGGAGATGAATTAGAGACAGAAGCTTGGAAACCATCCTCATAGACAGACTTTGAACTCATGTAAATAGATGGGAAAACCCAGGGGGACAAAAGACAATGGGAAAAAAAAAAGAGGACTAAGGATAAATCTGAGGAAATCCAGCACTCAAGTTTTGGGCTGAGTTTTCCACAAAGGGATTATGAAAGAGGGTCCAGATGCACAAGAGAAAAATAGGAATCACTGAAACTACTGCATGACATATGCCAGGTATTTTTGAATGTGTTTATTCTTATCTTTATATCAGTTATATGAGATAAAATGAAATGTGGATCAATAGTCACAAAAATACACTGGAAAGAAATGAAGCCTAGCGGCCTTCTCACAAGGTAGATTCACCTTCAAGCTTCTTCACGTCACTTTAAGCTTCCCCAAGCCTGTGTAACAGCATAACCCAGGAAAGTTAGACTGGGCAGACAGAAACTTTGGCTAGTACCACTGTAAAAATATAAAACCAGTTTCTTTATAACTAAAAGTATGAATTTTAATACGTCACACAAGATGTATACTTTCATTAAATATACTAAAAGTAAATGCTTGCAGGGGAACAAAACATATTTGCTTTTTTTTTCCTTTCCTTCTATTTTCATATCTTAGTTATCAAAGCTAAAAAAATCTCTTTAAAAAAAGTGATATTCAAACATTTCAATTATTTTCCATTGGTAGCGGGTTTACAGATTTCACCATGTTCATCTGTAAAGCAAAATTAAAATCTTGCTTTACAGTTGAACGTAGTAAAATCTATGAAAGCACAATAATGCAAGGAAAACAACAAACGGCCGCTGGAGCTAGGTGCAGTGAATCGCAGAAGCGGAATGCTTTCTTGATATAATTAGAGAAGAGAGATCTTTAGGTGAGGGTTTTCAACTAGATGGAAGATAATAATGAGCCTTTATCTCAGCTTCTTACTTATGAATCTGAAGTAATACCACCACAAGATAGGGCCAGGAGTGTCAAAACAAATGATATCGCTAAAACCGCGCAGCTAGTACCAGGCTCACAGAAAGCACTCAATAAATATTCATATCTTAAAAAGTCAAGCTTGAAAAAAAAGCATTCCACTGGCAAACAGAGAAAATAATAGATGAAGAGCACCTGGCCGTTAAAAATTTAAACAGGCTTCACTAGAGATCTTTGGGGAGACCTTCTAATAGGGGCGCTAACAGCCGTAACCCAGGCCCCAGCCTGCCAAGATGCAAATCCTACCTCTGCCTATTACCGGCAGGAAGCCTGGCTCAGTAGGTCAACTTCTCCCTGCCTCAATTTCCTTATCCATAAAATGTTAACAATAGTACCTGCTTCATTGGATTTGATTAAATGAGTTTACAATATGTAATGTAAATATATGTAGAGGTAATAAATATAAAGCACTAAAACATCCTGCACGGGATAAGTGCTCAAAAGTGTGAGCTTTTATTATCAACACACGAGCCAACGGCTCTGTGGCAGGATATAAGATATTCATTTCTGTCTTGGTCTTGTTGGTGAAGGAGAGAAAGAGTGGGAAATTTTCTCGTTTATGTTTCTCTTAGAGTAACAGCCAAGCCTTGCATCCAGTATCTCCGTTCCTTATGATATGTAAGAATACAAGTAAATATACAAATTTCATCATTATCTATCCCAGTGATTTTCAATCGTTTTTAGCCCGTGGCACACATAAACTAGTTACTAATATTCTGCAGCACACCCAATAATGTATTTTTTGCCGATCTGACAAAAAATAAGTATAATTTTGACTTATTCATACCGGGTGGCTATTGTTGTGTTGGCTGTTGTCATTTTTTTAATCTGACAGTCTAAGGAAAAAGAGGTCAGTGCCCCTGACTAAATAGTCAGGTAGTGCATGTTTTAAAAACTCTTGCAGCACACGTGTTAAAAATCGCTGATCTATCCCTTCGAGGGAAGCTTTTAGCTGCCTTGAATATCATAGGCATAACTGAAGAAAATATCTATTGAGTTCTTTGATCATACTTAAGCATACAAAGCAAGTAAGCTAGAGGTCTCTAGAAAGTGACTGGGAAGTGTCTAATGTTTAGTTAGCTAGGAAGGAATGACATGACCCGAATAGAGACCAAGATTTCCGAAGACTGGGAAGATAAATAGATTCTACAAAAGCCATGATTTATGTCTTAGATGCGTACAGCAGCCCAAGTGTGAGCTGAGGGAGGCGAGTAAAGGGAGCACTAGATGACTTAGAGATTGACCACCATGAGCCAGCTCAAGAGCAATTGTTTACATCTAACCAAAGTTCTTGCATGTTCCAGCTGACGAAGCCTGCCAAGTGTCTGGGGGCCTGATCTGAGCACATCGATGCCCCACAAATTTCAGAAGAATGATGTTGAACTGTGGTCATGGTGATAAAATAGTAATTAACATAGCCACTGCCTCTGTGGGACACAAGACCCCTGAGATATTATTATAAGCCAGTAGTGACATAGAAAGAGGCAATATTAAGTAATATAGGATGCTCTACCAACACTTCTGTCTGGGGACTTAAAGCCAGCTTTATTTAATTAATTTTTTATATTTAATGACCTCTATAATATCTGCATTTTGGAGGCTTGATTTAAACAAATAAGAGTTCTAAGTGTGAAGTACCCTATGGCATTGATCTAATTGAGATTGTTCTACACTTGTCCTGAATTAATTGAACATTGACTGGTTTACAATTCTTTTGGAAGTTGCACCTAAGGATATATTGAGTTTAATGAAATGGTGCGATGTCATACACTTTTCTGATAGGGCATTTCTTTTCTTATCTAAGAATGTTACATACAAAGTAAGAGATAAAAGATTTATTTTGTTGTATGTTCTGAACTGAATTTGGTACAAAAATCACTTCATATATCTGATGTCTGTATTGAGTTTTAAATTATGTATGGACCCTTAAATATAAAATAAACAGATAAGCAATGACAGTGTATCTCTAGAGTTTATCTTAGAGAAGAAGACATCATGACTCATGCACATGAGTATACACATGTATGGTCCTTATGTCAAGCTTTACCATGCAGTAGGTAGAGGTGGATGGGCCAGACCAACTCAGATGATTGCATCAGTTGTTAAACATATATAAATCATTGCCCTTGAATGATTCCATGTTTGCAAATCAGCTTCTAATAATATTTCTCTTCCCAGGAAAATTGGTTAATAGGTAGTAAATATGCCAAGTCATAAATGCTGCTATATTTCTGACAATAAATTAATAAACTGGAAATCAACATGTGTGTGTTTATTATACTTAGAATCTTTCAAAAAGTGACCATTGCAAGAATCTTAAATACTTTTTCTTTGATTCTCAAGTTCTTGGTTGTCAGAATTGGTCCCCTTAGCAGTAGAAAGAAAACATTCCAAAGTTAGAGGTCAGACTCCAGAAGCATGTTTTGATATACCATATCCATTTGCAAAAGAAACCCAGTTGAAATTCCAGGTAGAAATCACTTATTGATGAAAAACCTGCAGCTCTGCAATAGAAGTTAAATCTGCTTACGTAAGTGTCCAGTGGCAATGTCAAATATGCTCAAGAAGACAAGATGTCCTGTCAAGGCAGTGTCATTGGAGTGGCACATTTTAAAGCTGTATGACTCCTGCAACAGCAAAATTTAGTGGGAAGTTTAAGACAATTCTGACCTCCACTCCCCGGAAATCTCCTTAAAAGGAGTACACTTTGCAACTTACTTACTAAGAGTTATAGTTCGAACCTAACTGTGAATGATGTTTCAAAATTAAACAGCTAAAGCCAGGCATTTATTTTAATAAAACATGCATGTTTAATATTTTAAAGAGAATTTAGCCTCATATAACAGCTGGAAAACCTTGTTCAGACAGAAAACTTTTTGACAACTTCTTTATTTTTAAATTACACAAGTTCATTAGACTATACAATGAGCTCATGCACGTTCTCAAAAATATTTGCTATTGTTCTCTTGTATTTCACCCTCTATATAGTATTCTAATAATACTAACATTTAATGTGAGTTCTTGCTGAACTTCAATAATCCAAGTCTCATTTCAAAGGTTAGAATTGTACTTCTGAAAATCTTCAAATAGTTATAACCATTGAGAACATTTACTCTATTTGCACACATTCTGTTTTCACACGTTCATTTTAAGAGGACTATGTATTAAGGAAAAAGGTCTTCCCCAGCACTCCCTTCACTCATCACACCACTATACATAACACAGAATTCTTCCTCAGCCTGGAATCCAGAATTGGGTGGTCAGCCCCCAAATCCTACCTAAAATGCCCTTTCATCCTTTAAAAAATTTTAAAAAGCAAAATCCAGCAGCTTATCCCTGGCCAAGGAGAAAACAAAAAATGTTTTTAACTTTTTCTCACATGATGATGTCTGTACACTGTATCACATAAATCACCAACTGTCGCTTATGTAGCTCTCGGGCTAAAATATAAAGCTACAGGTTTTCCGATGCACCCCAATCTCTGGAAAATTTCAGTGGCCATCTGTGGTTGAAAAGCTCTCCACAGAATAAGACTTTCCAAATATACGTACCTTATCTTCTTGTCATTTGTCTTAATGCAGTTAGTCTTAATGTAAAAGTAGTGTGGTTTGGTTTCCAGGTCAAGATGGCACATTTTGAAAGCTCCCTCTTCCTTCACAAACCCAGAAAGGATAAGTAATGAAAATATCTTTAGATATTCTTAAATACCTAGCTACGCTTGAAAGGAAAAAAGAAAATTTTTGTAGATGAAAAAGAGCAATATGGGAGAAAAGAAAGGAAAGGAAGAAAGGAACAGCAGTGGGGGGAGGAGTAAGAACTGAGAAAGAAAAGAGCAAGAGAAGTAAGCCATAAGATCCCCTCACATAAAAAATCTTTCTGCCCAACATTCTTAAAGAAGAAATCCTTTCTGGAAGTAGAGCATATGAAATATTATTGAAAAGTTTATGAGATATACCTGCCCCATGGAAGTTAGTAATTAAAGTCTATAAATAAGTGATTTTCCATCTAATAAAATAAAGAATAAAACCTGCAAAGAGCTTTGAAATACCTGTCTTTGAAAATCCTCATAAACAAAGGTACAAATAGCATCCACGAAAATTGGATGTTGGAAAAGTATGAATACATAATTATTAAATAAGTAAAGTCAAATATTTTTAAAAGATCAAATTAAAAACCTTAGAAAGAAAAAAGCTTATTAACATTATTAAAAGAACAATACATAAGTTAAGCAGTAGAATTGAACTGACAAAACCAATGGCTAAATTAATAAATGGGAAAATAAACTAAATGCAATCTCAGTGAAGAAAAGTCAGAATGATAACAAGATCAACATCTTCAAATGTTGAAGAAACATAGGAATAGACTAAAAAAGCACAATTTAAACATAATAGAATTTCAAAAGGATTGAATAAAGATAATGGTGAATAGACAGATTATGGAAGAGAATTTTTCAGGATTACACAAAAGACATGTGTTCTTCAATTAAAAAATCCACCTGAGTATTGAACAAGATACTGGTAATAAAGAAAGACAAAATAAAATACAGACACACATTCATTTAGAGAAATGGTAGAGAAACTGAGGAATATTAAAGATAAAGAGAAAATCCTAAAAGTTACTGGAGAGAAAACAGATGTTACCTACAAAGGGATGAGGATCTGATTGTTGGAAGATTTCTTATTATCAATAATCTACTCAGAAAAACAATGGTATAATATCAAAATGTTTATGGAAAATAAATAAAAAGTTAGAATTTTATACTCAGCCAAAATACCAAAAAATTAAAAATAATTATATTTTTCAAATATACGAGGTATAAGAATGTTAATGACTCAAACCTTGTTTGGAAGAACTACTAAATTAATACAGTTCATAAAAAGAAAACAGGAACCCAGAAGGAAGTTATAGCATGCAATATTAAAAAGCCCCACGTAAGATTTCTTTTAAATACCTCTTAAATATTTCATTAAGGTAAAATCTTTTATTGAGAATTGGAACAAAAGTAGGTGGTCTAATTGACCTTGCCTTGCCATTGCTTGTTGCAAAGTTAAGAATCATTTTACTAAAGAATATAAAGGTCAAATTATTAATATTTTAAAACTTCTGATGAAGGATCTTAACTCCACTTAGTCCTTGCAGCTTCTAGCAGGATTTCATCTAGTAGTAGGCACCACGTGTTCAATGATCAGTTTTCATTGCGATACATAGTTAATTCAGAGCAATATCCTGCAAGAGCCTGTCTCTGTTTTCTGAACCCTTTGCAGATACATGAAACTAGTGTTCTTGTCAGTACAAGCATGTAAGGTGCAACCTGATAAAAACAAGTGCTCTGAGAGGCCGGAAACTAGAGATACCGACCTCCTCTGGTCGTTTCTGTGGGAGAAGTCTTGCACCAACACTTGATGTCCAGTGATTTGTGTGATGGCAGGTTCCATTACCTGTGAAATGCATAATATTAACAGTCAGCTGAGTAAATGAGAAATATGAGAAACTGTATGGTAATGTTTGAAATATATGCATGATATAGAGGCTGATTAATCCTTTTATAGTGTATATAGAGTAGTACGAACATTCTGGTTTCAGTGGTTTTGTCATTATTTGTTATTAATCTATAGTTATTTATTTCATATTTATAATTTCATTTTTATTTCTCAGCAAACCATTTCAAAAGCAATGAGCCAAAAGAGGGACAGGTTTATTAAAAACTTAAGTACCAAATTTCCATTTCTTAAGAAAGTTGATGACAAATGTATGACTTGCCTAAAATGTTTGTCTACATTTGATATCTACCGCAGGGGTCACAGAGATATCACTGACCAGGTCAAAATCGAAAGACACATCTGCTAATGAAATATCAGCATCTACTTTAAAAGCTAACAGTGATTTTAAGAAGAGTGTCCTCAGAGGCAATGATTTAACAGATTTGACATAAGTAGCTACAGAGGGTGCACTTACATGTCGCTCTGTAAAATATGACTTTTCATTTAGATCAAAGGACTGTTTATTAATATTTATTTTGTTCATTTTTTATTCCAAATTTTCTTATGTATACACATGACATGATAACTACATATGATAGCTCTATTAGCATAAAATCTTAAAACTGTGAATTAACATAAAACAAAGTAGAAATCAGACAAAATTTAAGAACTGAATGGTAATAAATGTTAATACAAAAATTTGTGGGTTACAAGGGGAACAATACTTAAAAGGAAATTTATAAACTTAAATGCATATATCAGGAATCCAAAGTTTCAAAATTTTAAAATGTTTAACTCAAATAAAGCAAAATAAGAAATAATAAAGAAAACAAATCAATAAAATAGAAAACAGACTAAGAAACTAATAGACTAGTAAAACAGACAAACCTTTGATAAAATTGATCAAAGGAAAAAGTGAGAAGACACACAGAAATGTATGGAAAAATATTTGTTAGAGATTTTAATTATAATTTTATTAATATATTTTAAGATATTAAGTTTGAAAACTTGAATAACACATATACTTTTCTTGAAGGTGTAACTCACAAAAACTGACATGAGAAAAATAAAAAATGTTAATAAATTTTAAACATTATAAGAAAATCAAATTTTTAGTTAAAATTTTATACATACAGATGAGTAAATACTCATATGTACAATCCATGAGATCCAGATGGTTTTATAAACAAATAATGTGAGAGATTTAAAGACCACAAGACCAGTATATTTTATAACCTGCTACAGAGACCAGAAAATAAACAAATAAATCTAATCACTGAGGCTAATAAAATCTGGATACAAGAACAGATAACAACAGCAGGAAAAGAAAAATTATAAGCCAACCTCACTCATGAGCATAGAACCAAATCCAGCAAACTATGTATGAATATATATTTTTCATAAAATATATATTATTGTTTTGTGAATTTAAAAATACCTATAAATGATATCATCATTGTACTAATTGGGTTAATCCCAATTAATCATAACTGAATATATATTAATAATGTATATATCATATGCATATATATTCACAGCTGAATGTGTATTAATAATTCATGTCATATTTATAAATATTCATAAATGAATATATTCCTAACTCATATGCATAATTAATTAATTGGGTTAATCCAAGAAATGCAATGACAATATAATTTACAAGTATTTTTAAACACACAAAGCAATAATATATATTATTTATGGTGACCTATGTATAGGAAAAATAGACAAACTTATATGGGAATGATAAAGAACAGTGTCAGGGAAGTGGTTACCCTTGGAGGGAAAGGGGGGAACTTAGAATGAAGGCATTGAGATACCACCATAGCAGTATCTAATTCCTTTTTCTTAAAGGGGAGGCTCTGAAGCTAATATGGCCAATATTAGCATCTTTTTAAAATTTTGCTAATATTCATGGCTGTGTGTTTTGTTATTTTCTCTACTTTTCCACTTACTTAAAATTTTTAAATTACAAACACGTTTATATTTATTTTTAATAGAAGAAACTAAAAACTATTGAGACTACCAGACTTGACATTGCCACATGGTTAGTCTGTGGCTCCAAAACATCACTGTCTATATATCCCTTTGAGAGGAGTTATTTTTCCCAACCCTCCAGTCTGTTGCCTGGAGTGTTTCTGCAACTGCCGGCATCTATGAAGCTGAACACCTGTTGCAGCTCAGCACCTCGACCTCTCCCTATGTGCCTGGTGTCCCAGAGTCTAGGGTGTAATTGTTCCAGAAAATGAACAGCCAGTTTTCTTTGGACAGGACTATGCTAATATTTTTTTTTCCTGTGTGGAGCAGGAAGAGGTGCCCAGGGATTCTAACTGGTCCTTTCAACCCTTCCAAATAACCTCCGAGTTTTCATCTCATCCTTCACTTCCATTATTCTAGTGACTTTGTTCCTTGAATTTCTAATTTCAAGGTTTTGACATGTAAATCAACCGGCATTGTTAGTAACCCTCTGTTCTGTCCTTAAATTTCAGCCTCTTCCACTTCCCACCCAATTGTTTACTTTCTATCTTCAAAACATGTGTCTAGGCCTTGCCAACAATTACCCAGTTCTGCCTCCAACTACTTCCTTTGCCCTGGTGGACATGAACTTCTAAAAATGCACTAACTGTTACTTTAGAGGGATTTCCAAAGGAGCAGAGATGAGTATGTGTCTTCACCATTTTTAACCTAAAGTTGCTTATTTTTCAACTTACAAACAGCATAAAATAAATGTATCTTTTGATTTTAATGTAAAAATATTCCATGTAGTACTGTTCAATGCAAAGCCCAGGGAGTTCTGAACTCCAAAAATGTTTAAAGCCCTTGGTTAAGACCACACAATGCTTTAAAGTCATGAATGTATCTATTTTAAAGTAAAAAACATAATTTGCCTCAGTAGGACAGTACTTAAGAAGTAGTACTTCTTTTCTTGTTTAAACCCGTTTCCTTTCATACCCTGGGGATATAGAGTGTCTTTTCAACCACTAGCTCAAATGGGTGGCTTATCCAGGGGTGTCCAACCTGTGTGGCCCTTGGGCCAAATGTGGCTCAGGGTGGCTATGAGTGGGGCCCAACACAAAGTTGTAAATTTACTTAAAACATTATGAGATTTTTTTGTGTGATTACGTGTCACAGTATATTTAAATGTGTGACCCGAGACAACTCTTCTTCTTCCAGTGTGGCCCCCAGATACCAAAAGTTCGGATGCTCCGCGAGTGTTTTGTTTGGCTCATGTGTTTCAAATAAAATTGAACAGGCATTTAGGTGAGGCTGGCCCTGTCCTATTCACATCAGATGTCATACTCCTTATTTCTTCAACCCTCTTTCTGATTTATATAATAACGTTATCTCCCTGGACCCTACAGGTCATTTGAGTTCACAACCCCAGTACGAGCATATCAGCAGACTGAAGCCAGAGTCTTTATAAAAAAACAAAAAAAAACAAAAAACCTACCCCTTCACAATGATGGAAAATTGCTAGACATCTGCATTACAAAGAAATCTGAGCCAACACCTTCCTTTCACGGACTCTAACAAAACAAACTTTTGAAAAACACGAGTGCATTGAGTCCCAACAGAACTGCTTTTTATGAGTACTTTGGGTGTTTTCAGAGAAACACAGAGCAATCATTATTCCCTTTGTTCTTAATCCAGATTAATTAATGAATCAGCTTCAAATGTTCAGATTTAAGAAAAATGCTCTATTCTGTTTGAGGAGAAGCCTGAGAGTTTCAGTTAAAAATTAATGTTTTCACCTTGAAACGTCTGCCATCCCAGCTCACAGCAGCTGGGGGCCCAGCGCTCTGAGGTAAAGCCTGGCCAGCGGAGCAAAGCCCAGTGAGCAGCCCACCTCAAGTTTTATGACTTCTTACTGGCTTGAATCACTTGTAAGTATTTTTAATACCTGCTGTCAGTTCGGAAATGTTTCTCGCTTGGCAACTGGATAAGGACAATAAACTTGTCAAGCAGGCAACTAACTATTCAATCTATTATTAAAAACATAAAATCCACAGGAATGCAAAAGCTGTTTAACTCTATAGCTTTTCTCACTATTTTCAGCCATAATGTCTTTTAAAAGCACTTCCTAAAGTTTATTTCCTTATTAAGAGAGTTATCAGAGAATAAATTATCTGGTAATAATCTGGCGCTCCTTCCAAACAACAAAGAGAAGCAATAAATATGAGAAGATATTTACATTATGTGCTTTTAATAGCTGCTGGTAGTCAATAACACATTATTTTAATTAAGTAAACGCTTAACAGACATCAGTTATAAAAAGTAACTGTGGCTAACCCTTTTCTTCCCAGTATAATTTATAGCTTGGCCTTACCTATTTGCAGTAGTGTGGGCAAACGTTTCCTTCAGGGCCTACATTCCTGTGTTAGGTTCTGTAAGGAGGAAAAGGAGACCCAGCAATATTATGACGTGTATGTAAGTGGCGAGAGGTTGGATCTATTTGGTCTGGTTTATTCAATCTGCCTAAGTGGTGTGCATGAGTTTCTCAAGGTCACATTCAGCTTCACTCCATGCCCCTCAGCTGCTGAAGATTCTCCAGAGGGGGACAGCTGGACCTCCTCTGGCATCTTACCAGTGGGTTATACCTAAAATACCTTCACCAGGTGGAGACGATGATTCCTTGTCACCCACGTGTTGGGACGCCCAAGAGCTCCTGTCTCTTCTCTAACCTCCTGCACTTCCCCACAGGGGAGCCCCGGGTACGTAAAGGTTTTCTTCTGTTGCTGCTGAGGTTGTGGAGGATTGAGAGGGCATGAGATTGCCCCCAACTCTTGGCACGTTAAGCTACAATACCTTCAAGCCTTGCTGGAAAATCCCTTTAATTCTGCTGCCTTCAGAAGTGTATATGAGGGACCTAGTCTTTAAGTTCACGAATGTCTTCCAACTTCAGGGGACCCATATCTGGCTCTCTCACAAAAATCAAGGAGCAGTACCAGGTTTGGTTGACATATATTTTAGCTCAGTGTTCACCCAGTCAGAAAACAAAAAGAAATTTTCCTATTTTGGGTCCCAAATACTGTATGTCATTGGTACGTTCCTTTAGAATTTACAGCACAGGAGAATTTTCCCTCTACTTTGAGCTTTGGCTACACTTCCTGGAAAGTAGAGAAAGCCTCACAAAATATCTCATTGCATAATTAATTTATTCAAAACAGTGAGACCAGATATTTGAGGAGAAAAAAACTGTAAAGCTTTAAAGGCCAACATAATCTATATTCTTTTTTCCCACCACCTCACACAGAAAATATGCTTACTCACCATTCATAAAGCAAGCTGTCGAAAAATTTCCATCAGTTTTTCCCTCCTACCAATTTTATCGAAAATATAATAAAAAAGAATAAACCCAGGTTCGAGGTTTGAGTCTCCATACAGTGAATTCTCAACCAACAGCATCGACTGGACTCAGGCACATTCAAAGAAAGCAAAAGCTAACTTGACATAACTGTGGACATACCAGCTTATCTATCTCAGAGCACAGCTACCTTCTGCCTGTGAAACTCCTAGAAAAGTCTCAGATGCCCATGACGACTGCCCCGCTTAGAAATGAACAAGTATCCAACCTGCAAAGCTTCACATCCACTCAGGAAAGCACACATTTTTGGTGCCATATGTTTTTTTTAGTTAATAAATTTTAATTCCAAGAGAAATTTTAGGTTCACAGCAAAATGAAATAAAAAATACAGAATTCCCATATACCCCCTGCGCATATACATGCATAACCTCCAGCACTACCAATGTCCCCCACCACAGGGGCACATGTTACAACCAACCAATATACATCAACTCATTATCATCATCCAGAGTCTATCGTTTACCTTAGAGTTCACGCTCGGTGTTCTACATTCTGCAGATTTCAACAAATGTATAATGCTATATATCCACCATTATATTATCCACCAAAACAGCTCTAATGCCCTAAAAATCCTCTGTGCTCCACCTATTCATCTCTCCCTTTCTGCTACTCCCTGGCAACCACTAACCTTTTCATTATCTGCATAGCTGAGAGTATAGGGTATGTAGCCTTTTAAGAATGGCTCCTTATACATGCATACGGCGTCTTTTCAGAACGGCTTCTTTCAGTTTCTAATATGCATGTTAGGTTCCTCCAAGTATTTTCATGGCTTGAGAGCTCATTTATTTTTAACACTGAATAATATTCCATTGCCTGCATGTACCACAGCTTATTTATACACTCACCTACTGAAGGACATCTTGTCGTTTCCAAGTTATGGCAATTAAACATAAAGTTGCTATAAACATCTGTGTGGAGGCATTTATATGAACATAATTTTTCAGTTCATTTGGGTAAGACTACATCTAGTTTTGTAAGAAACTGCCAAACTGTCTCCCAAAGCCAATGTACTATTTTACATGCCCACCAAGAATGAACAAGAGTTCCTGTTGCTTCACATTCTCTCCAGCATTTGGTATTGTGTTTGGAATTTTGGCCATTTTAATAGGTATGTAATGGGATCTCACTGTCATTTTAATTTACATTTTTCTGAAGAAAAAGTATGTGGCACATCTTTTCATATGCTCACTTGCCCTCTGTGTATCTTTATTGGTAAGATGTTTGCTCAGGCCTTTGCCCATTTCTAATCAGGTTGCTTCTTTTCTTAACGTTGAGTTTTAAGGGTTCTTTGTATATATTTGGATACTATCCTTTACAGATGTGTCTTTTGCAAATGTTTTCTCCCAGTATGTGGCCTACCCACTAATTTTCCTTAGGTTCGCAGGCTGGCACTCAATCCACTGAGCCACACCAGCCAGGGCTTTACTAAATTTCTTGGTATTGTCTTTCATAGAGCATAAGTCTTTAATTTTAATGATGTCCAGGATATCAATTATTGCCTTCATGGATTGTACCTTTGGTGTTATATCAAAAGTGATCTCTTATCCAAAGACCATCTAAGTTTTCTCCTATGTTATCTTCTAGGAGCTTTTCAGGTGTCCATTTTGCACTTAAATCTATAATTCATTTTGATTAATTTCTGTGAAGAGTGTAAAGTCTAAATTTTTGTTTTTTGCATGTAGATGCTTCATCGTTTCAGAATTATTTGTTGAAAAAACTGTCTTTGCTCCATTTTAATGCCTTTGCTCTTTTGACAAAGATCAGTTGACTGTATTTACTGGAGTCTATTTCTGGGCCCTCTATTCTAGTCCATTGATCTCTTTTTCTATTCTTCACCAACACCACACTGCCTTGATTACTATAGCTTTGTAGTAAGTCTTGAAATCAGGTAGTGTCAGTCTCCAACTTTGCTCTTCTTCCATATTGCGATGGCTGTCCTGGGTTTTTGGCTTCTCCATATAAACTTCAGAATCCATCTCCTGAGAACTACAAAATAACTTGCTGAGATTTTGACTGCGATTTAATCTATAGATTTAATAGAGAGAACTGACATCTTGACAATATTGAGTCTTCACATTCATAAACATGGCATACAGACTCCATGTCCTTAGTTTGTCTTTGATATCTTTCATCAGAGCTTTAATCATACACATCTTGAAACATACTTCATTAGCATTATATTGAAGTATTTCATTTGGGGATAGCAATGTAAGTAAAAATGTGTTTTTAATTTCAGATTCTACTGGATAATTGCTATATATAAAAGAGCAACCTTGATTTATATATAACTTTTATCTATTTGTTCTTCAATGTTCTGCCTTTCTTTATTTCGATCCAAGTTAATGATCTATATAATTTTCTTTCTCTATGAAAATCTTTTAATATTTCCTGCAAGGCTAGTCTACTGGCAACAAATCCTCTTAATTTTTGTTTGTATCAGAAAGTCTTCATTTCTTCTTCACTTGTGAAAAACAGTTTTGCAGGATTCAGAATTTTAGGTCAGTGTTTTTGGGGTTTTTTTTCTCTCAACACTTTAAATATTTCATTCCATTCTCTTTCTGCTTGCAAAGTTCCCAGGAGAAATCAAGTATAATTCCATCTCTTCTCTTCTAAAGATAAGGTAGGTTTCTTTACTCTGACCATTTCCAGATTTTTTTTTTTTATCTTTGATTTTCTGTAGTTTAGCTAGGCTATATATGCTAAAAACCCACCTGCAGGCTTTTTTGGAGGGGGCCAATTTTTTTCTCTGTGGCTTTCTGTGAGCATCCTAGAATCTCTGTTTTGGTGTCTGACTTTAATTTGGGGAAATTTCTCAGTCATTATTGTTTTCAATATTGGTTCTGCTTTCTTTCTTTTTTTCTTATTCTCCTGGTCTTCCCGTTGAACATATTGTTACAACCTTTTGCAATTGTCTCACAGTCCCTGAGTATTCTGTTCTTATTCTGTCTTTTTACTCAGCTTTCCAGTTTTGGAAGCTTCTGCTGTATCCCCAGGCTCAGACTCCTTCCTCAGTTCTAATCAGTCTACTAATAAGCACATCAAGGGCATTCTTTACTTCTGTTACAGCGTTTGTTTGTTTTTTATCTCTAGCATTTCTTTTTGACTCTTTTTTATAATTTCCATCTTTCTGCATACATTAGCCATCTGTTTTTACACATTGTCTCCATTTTTCATTAAATCCCATGGCATATTTACGGTGGTTTTGTTGTCATTGTCTAATTTCTGGTCCATTTCAACATTCCTACCATATCTGATGTTTGTGCGGTCTCTTCAACCTGTGTGTTTTACCTCCGAATATGTCTGATCTCTTTGTTGTTGTCGAAAGTTGGACATGATGTACTGGGTAAATGGAACAGCTATAAACAGGCCTTGAATGACATGGTAGTATGGGGTGGGGGGAGGAGTTTTCCGTAGTCCTATAATTAGGTCCTAGTCTTTCGGTGAGCCTGTGCCCCCAGGCCGTGAAATTTACTAGCTCTTCTCCTGCCGGTCGCCACCACTGGGGAGGTTAACCAGGTGGCTGGAGCGGGCCGGGGCTGGGTATCTCCCTCCCCGGGAGGTTAGGATCTGGTAAAACAGTTTCTCTGCAGGCAGGCCTTGTTAAGAAGAACAGAATATTCTGTTGTATTGCAGAATGATTCCTTTGCCCCTCCATCTGCTGGCAGCATGAGAGAATTTTCTCCACTATTCACAACGAGGACCTCGTAGAGCTCCTTGCAGTAAAGCTCACGAAAGGGTAGTGGTTTCCTATGACTGAGTCCCTCCAGAGTTTTTAAGTGTCGACCTGTCCTTTCTAAGCCTCCAGCAATTCACAAATTCCCGTCCAAGGGTTTCCTGCAGCAGTAGCACCGGTTCCTGCGAAGGTCGCTCTTTTGGAGTTTCTGCCCGGGCGCATTGTGACTCTGTATCCACCTGCCTCTCTCTCCAATTTGCGGGCAGTGGTTTGCCCTGTAACTTTACTTTTCTTAAAGATCTAAGAGGAATTGTGGATTTTGCAGTTTGTTCGGCTTTTTACTTGCTATTAGGTTAAAGCAGCAACTTCTAAGAATCTTACATGCTGGCCTGCAAATCAGAAGTTCTTCTCAAGTCTTTTTTTATAAGCACTCAAAATGCATGTGAAGTCTCAAAAGTGATGAAAATAGCATCAAGATACACTGATCCATTGCTTTCTCTAAACCTATGTATTCGTTCCTTATTGTCTTTCATGTCCAGTTTGACACTGATTATTCAGCTTTGAAACTTAGCTGTGACAGCCACCGTATTTGTCAGAAAGTACATTAAACTGGAACTCTCTTCTGAGATCCCTCTTCGCCTCTAAGTCTCTCCTTGTTACAATGTATCCTGTTACCAGATTTATCTCTTCAAAGCACAACTTGAATGCAATAAAAAATTCAGTTCCCCACAATACCTAATTATTCAGTGCTTAAAATGCAGGGCCCTGCACAACACTAGCTAAAACAATCTTACCAGTCATGACCTTTACCATATCCCTAGTGTCTTAAACTGTTATCTCATTGACCCAGTCATGGGTTCTCCAAATACATCTTATATTCTCCCAACTCCACTTATTCACCTATAATGATCCCTAGACTTGTAAAGCTCATCAAAACATAGTTCATTTATCCAGGTTAGTCTCAAGCCTTTCCCAATATTTCAAATCAGATATATTCTCTCCCTTCTTCAGTACCCACAGGAGTATATTTGTGAGGCAAATGACACTTATTGACACACAGTGTAGTGAAGCATGTCCCAGTCTTATCTCACAAATTTAACGGAAGTTTCTTCAATGCATCCATGGCACTCTGAACATTTTTTCTCCCACGTACTACCTAATACACTATCTGGCACAGAGCAGATGCAAAACCAGCCTGCCTCACTGAAAAGTATATGAAAGCAAGCTTTTCAAAGAACTCTTCAAATAAAACTCTTAGTCCTGAGGTTTAATAACCCCACTATGTGGTTGAATAAATATATGTATGTACTCCTTTAAGAAAAATCAAGTAAAAGTAATGCGCTTCAAACTGGTGGTGGCTGGCATTGACTGAAGTTAAACAGCTCTACAAATAAGAAACATTTCTGCTAAGTACATAATTATATACACACTGTTTAAAAATTTGAACTGTCATCAAATAATTCACTGTCATACTAGAACTTTTCTGATTAATCTATTGTCCATAGAAGAAATAACCATTTTTTAAATATACTAACCAAAAGTATACTTGATAATTGCAAATGTCTTTGTGAAATATAGCTTTAATGTCATGGTGAGAAAATTAATTCTGATTATAAAACAATGTGTGATAATTTTGATACAACATTAGAATATCCTTTCTTGAAAGACTGGTATCTTTTGGAACACTAACTATAGGAGATCCTAAACTCTTTGTGAGAGAAAAGCAAGTTCACATTGTGTTGAAAACCAATTCTGAACTGATCTTGAAGCCAAAAACAAACTCTTATTTTTTTTAACCAAAATAACATTTATTAGATTCTCTTCCACCACTTTTTAAAATGCATCACTCTGATATATCTCCTAATGATTTTTAAAACTCAAATTTATTTGCCATAAATGAAAACATGCCCCCCTGACATGTCTTTAAAGGAATGTGCATGTGTTATAATTATGAAAGACCCTTCAAAGCAAAATTCAAAAAAATTCCTAATTCTACTTGTTGGCTGCAACAGCTCCAAAGGTGGCTGCTTTAAACATGCACCTAGCTTGCAAATGTTGCTCAACATGTTGAAATATTAGTGAGAATAGGGATTATAAGCCATAGTGAAGTCACATATATCTTTGTAGGAAGGAACTGTGTTGATACACTTATATGTAGCAATAGGAAACAAATTTCAAAAACTGTGGTGGCAAAATAAATGAATAGATCTTAATTCTATACAAAGAGTAACATATGGGAGGGAGAGATTTGCTAATGTGGCAAGTGCCCTCAATACTTCACTAATCCCATACATTTAAAATTCACATATGACATGAAGGGCTAGATATAACCTAAAAATAACTATGCGTATATTTGAGTAATATCATTTTACTTCCACTGACTAAAAATAGTTAGAGAAATAGCCAGTAAACTGGACTAGTTCCCCCAAATGGGACTTTATATTATGGAAATACCTTAATCATTTCTGATCTAACCTCATTTTTCTAATTCTCTAGAATGGATATTTAGAAAGTAATGCCCAAATTTGACCAGATTCATGGCAATTATAACAACAACTTATTTTTCAGGCATTTTCTTCTCAAAGCTTTTAAATCTTGACAATTCAATATATAAAACCCATATTCAAGAATTACTGCCATAGCAAAGCAAAGATGAATAACCCACAGCTGAACAGCTCCCAAAGCAAAGTCTTCCAAGATACGCTTTTGTTTGTTATTCCTCTGTGGTCGCTCATTTAGCCTAGGTAGCTTTACACACGGAAATAAAAGCTCTCTCTTCCATTGTTAGCATTGGCATCTGTGCAGTATTTTATGTCATATTGATTTTATCCTAAGTGTTTACTGTAACCTTTATACAAAGTCAGTCAACATTTCAAAAAGCTATTTGGGATGTCTGATTACTTGCTCTCACTGAAACATTTCATTGTGTTCCTGCCTCAGAGTTTTTGCATAGTCCACTCCCGTTGCTTGTAACATTCTTCTCCCAGATATCCCCATACTCTTTCACTTGCTGCCTTCAAGTCATAGAAGGAGGCTTCTCAAAGACACTACACTATTTAAAATGGCAGCCCCTAGCCTTGGCGCTCCCCAGCCTCCCCTATTATTAATTCTCCACAGCTCTTGCTAGACTCTAAAATATTCTCTGTTAATTACTTACTTATTTAGTCATTACCTGTGCCCTCTCTGACTGCACTTCTGCTAGATAATGAACTCTCACAGGTAGATTTTTTAAAATAAAACTTTTTTTTTAAGAAAAGGTTTAGTTTCACTGAAAAATGGAAAGATACAAAGATTTCCCAGAACCCCCTTCCCCAACACATGCATGGCCTCTCCTGTTTTCAACATCCCCGACCAGGATGGTATACTTGTGGAAGCAGTGAACCTACGAGGACACATCATAATCACACAAAGTTTGTAGTATACCTTAAGCTTCACCCATGGTGTTTTATATATATATATACAGGTGTGTTTAAACACATGCATGATGCATATCCATCACAATAATTTTATACAGAGTATTTTCACAGCCCTCAAAATCCTCTGTGCATAGCCTGTTTATCACCCTCCCCTAATCCTGGCAACCAGTGATCTTTTTACTGTCTCCACAGTTTTGTCTTTTCTAGAATATCACATCGTTGGATTCATACAGAACGTAACATTTTAAGATTGGTGTCTTTCACTCAGCGGTATGCATGTCAAGCTCCTCCATGTCCTTTCATGGCTTGGTAGCTCATTTCTTTTTTGCGCTGAGTAATGTTCATTGTTTGGATTCATTATTTTTATCCATTCACCTACTGAAGGACATACTGTTGTTTCCAAGTTAATGCAATTAAATATTGTATAAAACTGTTGTAAACATATGTGTGCAGGGTTTTGTTTTTGTGTGTGTGTATGTGGACATAAATGTTTGACTCATTTGGGTAAGTACCAAGGAGTAGGGTTGCTGGATTGGATGGTAACACTATGTTTCATTTTGTAAGAACCTGCCAAACTCTCTTCCAAAGTGGATGTACTATTTTGTACTCCCACCGAGACTGGATGATTGTTCCAGGGACTCCACATCCTTTCCCGCATTTGGTGTCGTGTTTGGGAATTTGGCTGTCTTATAGGTGTACGGTGGGATCCCATGGTTTTAATTTTTTATTTCCCTGATGACATATCTTGTGAAATATCATTTTATATACTTACTTGCTGTCTGTATATCTTCTTTGCTGAGATGTCTGTAAGGTGTTTGGCCCACTTTTTAATCGGGTTATTTTCTTATTGTTGAGTTTCTTACAGTGTCCTTACATATTTGAATAATATCCTTTATGATTTATGTCTTTTGAAACTATTTTTTCCCAGTCTGTAGTTTGACTTTTCATTCTCTTAACAAAGCAGAAATTTTTAATTTTAATTAAGTCTAGTTTATCAATTCTTTTTTTTCTTGGATGGTGCCTTTTCCATTGTATCCAAAAGCCATACCCAAAGTCATCTAAGTTTTCTCGAGGAGCTTTATAATTTTATACAGGTTATTTTGTTTGGCTTCATTTGTCGATTACTAAAATAGCACATAGTATGTAGTATGCATTTGATTTTTACTGATTCAAATTTATTTCCTTATTAATTTATAGTATTACAATGTGTGGTATACTAAAGAATTTACCTAGCTTTTGTCTTCAGCTCCAGGGTGTTAGGAGTCTCAGTTATGTTAATCAAGAGACTTACTTAGATAGGCCCCTAGATAACTTTCAGGAGGAGGCTGGTCACCAGCAAGGCCAAGGTGTGATTATAGGGCTGGGACTTTCAGTGCCGTTAACCTCTAGGGAGGACGGGGAGGCTGCAGACTGAGTTCAATAACATGATCAATGATTCATCAGTCATGTCTATATAATGAAACTCAGAAGTACTTCCTAGTTGGTGAATGCACGGATGTGCTGGGAGAGTGAACCACCCGAACTCCATGGAGAGAGCACAGACCCTCAATATTCAAGACCCTCTCGGACTCCCTCTGTGTGTACGCCATACAATAAAACTGTAAGTACAGTGCTTTCCTAAGTTCTCTGAGTTCTTCTCGTGAATTATCAAACCTGCAGAGGGTTGCAGGAACTCACTAATCAGTGGCCAGTTGTTTAGAAATGTGGATGGACTGGAGACTAATGTAGAAGCATTTGCTGGGGGCTGTACCTGGAAATCTGTGGTGTCCCACAGTAACTGTGGGTTGTGAGCAACAGAGCTGCACTGAACTGCAGCACCCAAGTTGGGAGTGAAACAGAATAGCATGGACAGAAATCAGTTTAATTGCATTTCAGTAAGTGTGTACATTTTATGCATCTGGCACCTACACTGAAGGCTCAGTCGCAATCAAACCGAAAACTTTCACAATTAGTGTACAGAACACTTCAGCTGTTCAATGAAATGACAAATAGGAGTCCAGTGAAAGCAATTATTTCTTTCATGTTGCTGAACATTCACCCCTATTTACTTTTAAGTCGGTGACCTCTGTTTATATTTGTTTGTCTGAGTAGTGTCTGTCATAAGTAAAAATGTATGAATGTAAAAAACAGAATGAAGATGCCAGGAACTAAAACTTTTTACTAAGATAAATCAAGCCATTTACCTTAAATCAAGGTAAATTAAGGTAAATCATTAACAGGAACTGAAATATACTGTTGTTATCAACACACAATAGGACGCTCAGTTTCCTGTGCTGCACTAACTGTATATCGGAACAGTTTCTAGGTGAGCGGGGGTAAATCAATTAAGGAAAACATTAGGCGGAGGCATTAGGAAAACAGGTGATTCCCATTACACTGGATTTTCATAAGCTGAGATAAGGATTTACAATAACAGCAATCAATTATTTCAAAAGAAATTCAAATTCAAAAATCAATAACTGGCTTTCTTTGCACAAAGAGAATATCTAATAGCAGCAATCAGTAACTAGGGCAACTGCTAACCTTGCTAAACCTGATATATTTAGCCAAAATGACTTAAATTTCTATTTCCAAGTATATCTTAGTGATTCCCTTCCATCTAATTACTTCAAAAAAATTTCATTAGAGATTCAAGGCTATTCAGAACTGAAAGTCACCATAGAAATCATTAGGAGAGAGAACATCTGTTGGAGATACCTTATGAAATTAAATTTGAATTCACATTTAAATATGTAATAAGAGTGATTGTTGTATTACACTAATCCTTTTGCTTAATGAAAGCAAAGTGAATAATTATAGGTGTGTTTTGTTTGTAAGAACTCTTAAGAATTTATGATATTTTAGAAGTGCTGAATAGATTTTACCTTATACCATCATAATATAAAATAGATTTGTTAGCAAATCAATAGTGCAAAGGAAGAAAATGTTCCTTCTACTAAAGAGTAAAGGACAACCACTGTTCCAATAAACATTTTAGCAGCAGCATTTGCATTCAAACAATGAACTACTAATGATGAGTGGTTTATCGGGGTATAAAAGCAAGGTCTCAAAAACCTATATGGTCCCCCCCAATCCCACCAACAGTGTCTCTATGTCCTTGAACCTAACAAAACTTTAACACTTTTTAAAAATATTCCATAAATTTGACTCGTCATGAAGTCAGACTACCCTTTCAGTCAATATAAAATCAGAAAGTGTTTTAAATGTGTGAAAAGAAGAACTAGCTGGATATCTCATCTTGGATATCTCAGTTGAAGAATTAATTTTAATTTAAGGATTCCTAAAAAAAAAAATAAAATAAAGAAGAACCCAGAAATAAACCCAAAGTAATTAATCCCAGTCCCAGAATTACATTTAAAAATTAGAATTCTACATTTTCTACATTTTCAGTAAAGGCCATTTCAAGAGTCTTGAAAATGAATGTATGACTGAATGAATGGTGAATGAATACAGAAAAGAAACTACTGTGGGTAAGTGTCAAAGATAGATGGTACCTGCTAGAAAAACAGATTTTAAAATCTTGTTTATTAACAGGATTTCTCAGCCTCAGCACATATTGATATTTTAGGCTGGATAAGTCTTTGCTGTGGAGGGCTGTCCAGTGCATTGGCATGTTTGGCAATGTTGCTGGCCTCTGTCTGTGTACACCAGGGGCATCGACTCCCCTGCCCCAGTCGTGACAACCAAAAACGTCTGCAAACATTGCCAAGTGTCCCCTGGAGGTGGGAACAAAATTGACAACCATTGGATAGTTTGAGAACCATTTGATACTTCATTGAAAATACAGATCGCGGGGTCCCGCCCTAGAAATTCTGATTCAGCAAGTCTGAAGAGATCTGCACTTTTTATAACCATCCTGGATTGTCCTTATGTAGGTAAACTGAAGCCCCTTTTGAGAAACACTGCATATTTATTTGCAAGCAACTTTAATGACAGGGCGGGTGGTGGGAGGGTGACATTCACAAAAAGCAAGGAAGTGTTCAGCCATCTGACCTCAAGGGCTCTGTATAAGCTGCCCGAAGCTAACAGAGAGGCAGGAGGGGAGCCATGAGTGGCCTCTTATTAATCAGAAAATCTCGTACCTTTTTTGAGCATCACGGTATTTCAAATGTTTTCATGAGCTTGGAATTCTCCCAACAACCCTGGAGGGAGATAGGAAAGGCATTTTACAAATAGGCTCCTATATCCATTTTTACCTCATTAAGATTTATATTTCTAGTTTCCATGATCACGAATATCAACACAATCAAAGCTAATCAACTCTTTTAACTACAGGGTATCCCTAGAGGAAACAAGGTTGTCTTGCTTAAAATTACACACCAAAGCTTAGGACTTTTCACATGTAAAAAAAAATTTTTTTCATGACCCACTTCTCCTCCTCAACTGCCCTAACTAAATCAAGCAGATCGGTTCATTATAACTCAGGCATTAGAGAGTTCTGTACCTTCACCTACACGTATTACTAGAATTATATGTGAATATGTGTAAACAAGGTTTCTTTACTGAATTTTAGATTTTTTTCATGAAATAATTTGCAAGTATAGTACTCACTTCAGTTAATGTCCCATCTTCTCTGCAACTTGAATTATACGTCTGCTTGTTGTTTTTAGCAGTCACATTATTCCTTATCTAGCTTAGGGTCAAATAAATTCTCCTTTTTCATGGCCTACTGTCAAACCTATCCTGCGCTGTGCAGCTGACTTTTATGAACTAAATACAAGAGTGAACATTTATTCCTGTCAAATTTATCTTCTTGGTCCAACCCAAATGTCCATTCTATATAAACCAAATAATCAAATTGGTGACAAGGCTAGATATAAATTACTGTACAAGCATGATATAACTTTTATCTTTCCCTTTAATCTTCTCCCCAATCATTAATAAGAGACATTTATTCTTCTAAGATTCTCTGCGCAAGATGGAATTATAAGAACATGTCATGTAAATAGAGCAGTGCCATAAATAACTCAGTGGATCAGCCCAGTGTATATTGGCTTTCAACAGCCCACTAAATAATGTCCAAGGTATTTCAAGTATCTTAGTACCAGCTTCCCCCATTTCTTTCCAGACTCACCTCACCTGGATTCTCATTCCCTGCTCTATCTACTCATTAACTGAATTGAACAGGTAGGAGTTCCTACCTCAAGTCTTCTATTTCCTTTTTGACCCATCTGCTTGTGAGATCCCTCTTAGCCTTCAGTGTCCAACACAACCACTCCCCACAAAGTTTCAGTACCACCATTCCCTCCTTCATTGCACTTTTTTTTTAACTCAATCTCTCCTTCTATTCCCATAGGAATATATGACTACATCACTCAAGTTACTCATCATTTCCTGATCTGTATTCATGTGTCACCTCTACCCATCACCTAGCATGAAGTTTCCTACTTGGGAATGTTTTGTTGACTTAATTAACGAATATTGTACCTCAAACTAGAAACTTGGGTATGAAAACTAGAGAAAAGTAACAGCTAAAGTCGGCACAAAGTAAAGAGTGAACTTAACAGTAAAAATGGGTAGATTAAAAAAAAAGAAAAAACAATAAATAGCCCTGCATTGGGAAAGAAAAGAAATAAAAATGTGTACCTTCAAACCCAAGTTTTAAAAATAAGACTAGTTAGTCCCATGGGCTTCCATAACCATTTTTAGCTCTTTGGGACTTACATTTCTAGTTTCTGTGATCATGAATAACAAGAGCTAACCAACTCTTTCAAGTGTAGGGCATCACCAGAGGAAACAGGGTTTTCAGAAAGAGCACTTCAGAAAGGATGCAAAGCCCACAGTTGTTACAGGTGGAAAAGTAGATTTGGGCCAAAATAGCAAATTGTTTAACTAATCCTCATTTCATCTTTAGAACCTCCCTACATACCTTGTGGGGACATTACTATTATTGTATTCATTTACATTTGACGCAGTCAGGGGTACATGGATTGAGTAGCTGTAAAAGGATAAAGCCCAGATTCTAAGCAGCATGTCTTACAAGTGCACGTTTGTCTCTGCCATCATTTCATCGACCCATAAATACCTGTCAATTCTGTCTCCTCCTTATTTTCCCCACTGCCCTGGTTTTCTTTAGTACAAGGGCTCATCTTTTCTTGACTGGACTCTTGCAAGGGCTGTAATCACTTTTGCTGCCTCCACCACCTCCCCTTTCCAGAATAATCCTTTGTCCACACTTTGCCCACATCGAGCACTTAAATATTCCTATTCCAAATTGAGATGTGCTCTAACACACACACCAGATTTCAAAATCTTAATATTTAAAAAAGAATGTAAAATATCTCATGAATAACTCTCTCATTGATTTCACTTTACTATGTTTTCTCACCTGGGACACAAAAGAGCCAGCAGAATCCACAAACTACTCAATCTCGCCAAAGAAGTGATATCCAGCATGGTGCTGAGAGAAAGCCCTTGAATAGAGATGGTGAGAAACCAAGGACCAAAGCACCCAAGACTCAGCGTCTTGTTTGTCCATGTGTCCTGCAACACAAACGTCAGGCTATTGCTGAAAGTAATGACAGACTAAGAAAAATAAGGAAGAGGGCACAGAATCTCCTAATCTTTTGGCCAAGAGAATGAAGGATGCCAAAGAAAAACCCTACGAACAGATTGCCAACAGACAGAGGCTGTCCTCACTGAAGGACCCTACCTATGAACTAAGTCGAAAAATGAGACTGTCTAAGATTAACAAATAAATATAATAAGATACCCCCCCAAAAAAACACTTTAGCAACATGTGAAGAGATGGAATCCAAAAAAATAATAAGCAGGAGCAAGGGGGGCTTTTTTTCTGGAGGAAAATACATTGTATAAAGGCTGGGTTAGCGAGGTCCCTTGGCCTAGCCACTTCTCTGGTGTTGAACACAGAGCTAGTGTGCACACGTAGGCTTTGGTGGGCAGGACGCCACTACCTCCTTTTCCCCGGGCGGAAGACTTTATGTGTCTAGAGCAAACACATCTAGGGAAACACCTCCACCAATCGCCTTGGTCTGTCCTCGGTCCCCTTTCACAGGTACTTTTACTGCTCCAGTTTACACTCCCTCCTCGCAGCAGAGGCCCTCACTGGCCCCTATGTCCCAACAACCTGCACCTGTGTCAGAAGGAAACAAGAGAGCTCCCTGGGTCTCCATCCCTTTAAAAAAATTTAAACTTTGAAATCATAATATTTTGGATATGTCCAGTTAAAATATATATTATTGAAATTGATTTCACCCATTTGATAAAGGTAGAAGGGGGGAAGGGAGGAAGGGTAATAATATACCCTGATGAGCAGCAAAAGTAAAAAAAAGGTTAACATACATGGCAAGTCTTTGTTTCCTAAGGGAACTGACACTGAGAACAACTACTTGCTAATTTTTATCTTGTGTTTAAAAAAATTTTATTATAATTTAAACTATCCTGGATTGCTAAATGAGCTAAGAATGTATGAACAATGGGGCAGAGCTGATTTTTTTAAGAATTAGTAACACCACAGAACTTACCTTCACTTTTAATTTCCATAACATAATCATAAATAACATCAGTTTCACAGATATATTCAAGGACCTCATTAATTTTCCCAAGGGCCTCTTCTCAAAGTCAAATCATTCACTGTTAAAATAATTATCTTGTTCTCATCCTTGTCAGAGTTTATCTTATTGTCACCTGGTTTAACTTCCATGTCCTTGCCTGTCAATCTCTGTTTTGATTTAAATACTTTGCCAATAAAACCTTCATGTGCTTAATCCCGTAACTCTTATAAAACCCTGATTTTACCCTAGAATTATTTAATTTTCACTCATTGTTTTCTTGTCCTAAATTGTAACAAGAGACTGACATTCAAAGATTTTGGAATAATGGGCCAGAGATACTACCATTGAGTGAAGTGGGAAGTTTGAGTGAGGACTAATTTTTACGTCATCGGTCCATACTAAGTAATTCCTAATTACAAAAACCACTGCCTCTTTATAAAATGCAATTTCAAGGATGCAGAAAACCGAAGTGTGCTTATAGAGGACCTTTGTGAGATAGGAGGACAAAATTCAGATTAAGACAGCAGGTAATTATATATAAAAACATAAGAACTCAGGATATAGAACCTAGTATATTTGACAAAATTCTTTATGTAGTAATTAGGAAAATGATCAGTCGAATTTATAAAGAGAAACCTTCTGAAGAGAAAGACACCTCTGAGAAGAAGGGGAGACGGCCAGGGAGAATATCCTTCACCAAATACCCTTTGCCCCTACATGAAACATGAAGAGGGTAGCTCTGTTGGGAAACAGAACACAGGGCCGCTCTATGCACTGAACTAAATTCTCTACTCAGAAGAGTAAAAACTGTCATTACTTGACAAAAGGCTCAGAACTGCAAATCGTGTATAAGGCCTGAAGCTGAGGAAAAAAAGTGTTTCTATTTTAGAATTATAAAATATCAAATCTGAGAAGGTGTGGGAGGGGCAACTCAGTACATAGTTCCCGGGTGTCTGGATGAACATCAAGCTCATTAATTATGGGTTGTTGTTTTTTTCCCTACAAAAGTTTCCCCTGCCTCAGGCTAAGCAGGCGCCTAGCCCAAGGTGACACTGAAGTGGATGGAGAAGCTGACTATTATCAAAGAGCCATCAAGGATTTGCTGTTGGAGTTGACATTGTCTCAGTAACTAATCATTTCTGTAAAGAGTTATTGATAAATTTAAAAACCATATCTAAAAATTAAATTATTGCATTTTTTCAGGATAGTTTCACCATATCTACTCATCAGACAAAAAACAATTTATGAAGTATACAAAAACCACCTGCACTGAAGTATTTAAGAGTGAATTATCCCCAATAAATGCATTATATGTCCATTTCTATTAGGCTGGGTCTACTTTCACGCACTTGGCAAATGCCGACTCTGAACCTGTGAAGTGTGAGACACTGTGCTAAGAGCTGGGCAGCATGGATGAAAACAGTTCAATGTCTCCTTCATACAAATCAGCACATGTATAAACCAGTTTGAGCAGATTGTCAAGCTCGTAGAGCACACACCTTGATTGTTGCTCTATTGATTTCGGATCGGCCCTATATTAATTTGGGAGACAAGTTCTGCGTCATGGTCTATGTGACTCCTAGTCCCATATGCTCTACCCTGGCATGTGCAACTACTCAACCTCCGCCTATAGACTGAACGGTCTCCCCCAATACCTGGGATGGATAAAGGGCCCATCTTAATCATTTCTTCAAATCAGCCCTGCCATTGCTTCTACCTTGGCAAGCCACTGCTTGGCGAGTCTTGTTTCCTCGAGCTTCAGTTCCCTCAGCTCTCCTTCAGCTCCTCCTTCTGCACTTCCTATCGCTGAACCATCTGGACAGGCCATCCGACCCCCAGAATCATTCACCTATTCGATGTTTGATAAAGTGTGTTTGATGAACACCTGCCTTAGCATCACCCAGAGTGGCTGGGGGTGGAATGTCGGAGTCCGAACTTTATGAAGTACCCTCAAGCTGATTCCGACATTTCAGAGGATCCATGTTCTACGGAGTTTTCATCTACCTCAATTGTTTCTTCTTTCTCAGTCTTGTTTGCAGGCCGTTTTTCATCTGGTGACTGCTTAGTCATTGTAAATATTTTGTAAAAATATTTTGTAAATACTTTGTAAAAACACAGAAGTCAATCCTTGGAATTCCTCTCCCTTGCACTTTCACGGTTTTAAATACCAGCTGGTCACTCCCAAATTTATAGCTCTAGTTTGTAATTTCCTTTGAAATGCAACAGCCTACTTAACATCTCTCCTGAATGTTTAATAGTTATCCAACACATAACATCCTTGATCTCTTCCTATCTCAGCAATGACAATGCCACAGCACAGTTAGTCAAGCCCAAATGTGGCATAATCTACTAACTTCTTCCTTCTCTTGTATTCCTTTTAGATCCTTTTCTGCTTTATGTTCTCCACAGTCCTTAATCCCCTTATAATATACCATATAATTTATTTATTTTACCAACTGTTTGTCACCCACAGCCCCATTAGAAACACTAAAATTGTTGCCTTTTTTTCCTCACTGTTATGTCCTTCAGTTCCCAGAGTAATGTTGGGTACATGGTAAGCACTCAGAAAATATTTGTTGAATAAATGAACAGTGCCTAACCGTGCCTAACACAGTGCCTGATAAATATTTGGCATAAAAAAATAAGTAATTTTTTACCTGATCATTTAAAAAAATATTTTTACCATCTCCCAAATTCCTGAGCAGTCCCCCTACCCCATAGTTCCAGGATTACCTGCAGCCTGTTTTGTTTAGTTTCCTTCCAACTCCTAGTTATGGCAAATGCTAACGGGGGACTTCATGCGAGAGTGAATGTGAACATGACCTCAGCGCCTACCTGCCTGGCAGCAAGAAAAAGGTAAACATTATCTGCATCACTGCCACCG